>CM042882.1:1120395-1135739 GCA_023653495.1 Melastoma candidum
TCCCGAGAGTGACGAGCCGGATCCATCCAACGACGATCGGGTTATGGCAGAACGGTTCTTTCGGACGTTCAAGGGCCTGGTCGTCGACATCATGCCAAGCTACCGAGAGCGATCCAGGAGCCGGAACTTCTTCCTAATGTGTCTGATAACTCTATGAAAGTAGAGTTATTTAGGACAATTTCATATTTAAATTTTGTTAGATTAGTGAAATATTATGTTTATTACATAATATTTCTTATTCTTTCACATTATTTCCGAGAAATATGGATACAGTCGAATTTTGGGTTAATTTTAGGATAAAAACAGAAAGAAGAAGATTTCGACGTATCTACAAAGATTAAGGCAAAAGACTTGAGGTCACACGTGAAGGAGAACTAATTGAAGAGAAAAATAGATTTTAATTTCAAATTTTCTTAGATTCTTTAGGTTTTATTTTTAGGCTCCTTTATTCACCTCTTGTTAGAGGAGTGAACGATTTTAGGAGGAACAGCCAGGCTTTTCTTTTCACTGATTTGTGTTCCGAAAACGAATGCTCGGCTAAACTTTCTTTGCTAGGATTATGTGGAACCGAATTGCGTAGTTGAATTCCTGAAATCGTTTTAGAACAAATTCGTACTTTGGATGTTTATTTATTTCGTTTGATCTTAACGCATGCAATTTATTTGGCCAACAAATTGTATTGATTTGTTATCCTAACTTAAACTCGGGAGAGGAATTTTAAAAGATAACATGAGCGAAATAGCCTTGGTTAATATCGCGAAAGCGAATTAACTAGTAAGTAGTATCGGGAGATATACTTCTAGGCAACCGTTAAATGATTGATTCTTAATACGTTTCTTACCTTCGTAATTCACTATAGGGATTAGGTTTTATGGTGGTTTGGAATAGTCCTTTGTAAACTTAGGAGAGGCACTTAAGGACATGAGAATCCGGTTAGTAAATAGAATTAGTATGAATTTGGGATAAGCGAGTGAAGGGATTTAACGAAACAAGGAGGAGATACGTGATCCTAGGCTTTTCCGACTGATTGAATTCCGATTTCTTTGCTTTGATTTTTGCTTTTCATTAGATTAATTTTCTAAGTTTTATACTTATTTCTTTTATTGGCTTGGCTACATAAGAATTGCAATTGTGTATGTTAAAAGGTTTTACTTGCTACCTCGTGGAAACGATAACTATACTCAACTCTATATTACTTGTTGCAATCCGTATACTTGCGGTGTACGAATTTAGCGATCAGGAGGCGCAAATGCCTAACACCTGTGGTGAGAATGAGAATGTTTCGGAGTGATGTACTAAAGGATGGAGGCGATCACCATACACTCTTGGCGGTAAAAACTACAATGGAATTAGAAATGAAGAGGGAGACTCACCCGGTTTACTGACACTATTGTCGCTGAGCTAAAACTAATACGGAGAATACCAAATAATAGATTGCTTGTTTGATGATGTTGATGATCTCTTTCATAGAGATTTAGCACATGACTATTTATATTAGTGTGTTCACTTAATTTCGAAAATGCTAGAGGACACATAACTATCGCCCTTTATGGCTTTTAATGTATAGTTAAAGTCGCGACTCTTATGTTACACTAATTGTTGGGCATTTATGGTTTCAAGGTGGTCATTGATGATTGTGTCCCTTCAGTTGTCACGCTTGGACTCTCGACTAACTTATGCAAGAGTAGTTTGCATCCTTGCCCAGCTTCCTTGCATTTTGAAGCGTCTCTAGCCTCACCGTCCCAATCATCCTTCTTATTCGAGTATTAAGATCCAATGGAAAACCGATTTGAATGGCCCATTAATCCTCATCCCGTTAAAGCCCATCGGAGCCCAAATTGTCCCAAAATTGAGTTCACGTGTCAATAAATTGTTCTTATAATTTTTTATATGAAAATTATCATTTTATGGCATCAACTTTGAGCAAACTTTCTATTTTGTCATTAATTTACTTTGTCATATAATTTTATTACCAACTTTTATTTCTATTAATTTAATTTGTCATATAATTTTATCATCAACTTTTGTTTCTAATTTGATTTTGACCAATTTTGAATTTTGTTGAATAAAAGCCAAATAAGCCTTAATAGATAATTTTCATTTATGGACTAGAAAAGAAAAAAAATTTTAAAAAAATAGAAAATAATATTGAAATCTATTATATATTTTATTTTAAAATTTCGATGGCCAAATCAAGTGATTTGAAAACCGAAATTGGATGATAGTTGTCGATTCGGTAAAAAATATGCAAAATTATTAAAGGTCGGATGATGACTCTATTAAGAGGCTACTACTATGGGTAAAGTTGATTATGAGGCGAAGAAATGAGAGGTTGAAACTCCACTATTATAAGACACGGGTCATATTATAATAAGGCATTGTTTGGCTTTCGTTAAAAAAATATTCAAGATTGGTCAAAATCAATATGAAAGAAAAAAATGGTTGACAAAATTATATACAAACTAAAATAATAACAAAACAGAAAGTTAGCTTAAAGTTGAAGCCATAAACTTATATTTTGTCTTTCTTGTATTATCTGCGAAAGATAAGATTCTCTTACAAATTGTCAATAAGTATTAGACCACACATCCAGGAAAATATGCATAAGGCATTGAAAAGAATTAATCCAAATTGTTGGCATCATTTTTTTTATTACTTTTTCAGAATTCGATATTACAAAACCTACTTCATGTGAGTGGGATGACATGAAGCCGCCTTTGTAAGACCGATTTCGGTTTGAGAATTATGAATTCCGCCTTACAAAAATCGATTTTCTTCGTAATCAAATTGGTAGGACAATTCATAACCTTAATCCACGAATTTCAAACACCTTACTTTATTTAGCAAAACAAATTTAAGAGCAACATTATTTAAAAACAAATATTCTTTCCTGGACATCCCTAATTTTGTGTAAAATATCATAGCGGTCATTTTTACACACGAAATTCCATTTATGCCCTCGTTATAAACTCTTAACCCCTTCTCTTTCTCCCCCCCCCCCCCCCCCCCCCCGGCCCCCCCCGACTCCACATCGCTGCACCGTCCTTGCTCCACCGACAAATTCGGTCGTCGAAGCAGCTTCGGACCGGATCCGACAGCGTACTCGAAGTCAAGGGAACGAACGTCTTCCGATTATCTGGTTAGCTGCGGTTTTCTTGGATCGGTTGGGCGGTTTCTTCGGCAGCTTAATCTGTTGTTCTCTCTTTCATGTTCTGTGTTCCGCGTGAGAACGTCCCTCTGTTGATTTTCTAGTTCGATTAGGAGTGATTATCCTCGGGTTCGTCTTGCCTGATAAGTCCAATTTGGAATCGCTGACAGGAAAACAGAAGTGTTTGTTTCGTATCCTGCTTTCCGAGCTTGCTTGGCTTTGGGAATAGACACAAAAGGAGTCTGTACTACTTGTGGTTTGAGCGGGTTTATTTTACTGGTGGTGTTGCTTTGCGTGAGATGTATGGGGATCCGGACCCCTTTTCCAGGAAGGATGAAATTGGAATCACATTAACATAAAGAAACTGAGCAAAACCTTAATTTGAAGAAGTTTCTTTTGTGCGCATTTTCTTTTGGAAATCCAAAATTGGAACTGCAAATGTTAATGAAATTGAGAAAACAAAATGCTGGTTTTTTTAGTTGGTGAGATCGTTTGGATTTACAATCCCATTTGCACTTCCGATTTCGACAATTCTGATATACTGATACAGGATAGCCTTCCTCCTTTTGTTCTACTGGCTTGTAATTAGCCACATTTGATATGAATGTAAATTGTCGGAATTGGAATCAGAAAAGGACATTAACCATGCTAGAGTTATTTCAAGATTATTTTCTTTTATTTTGATTTACACTTCCATTATAATATTTGCTATTAGAGCTTCAACACAGAATAATTGAAGAAAATACATTCTAGTCAATGTTTTTATTTTTTTGCATCTGTTTATTTGGCTGTATTATTATATGTATTGTATTTTGACAATGTTTCTTATCAATATTTATTTGACGTCTGGTTCATGTGATTATAGGCTGCTTATGATATTTGGTGGAGTTGTGAAGGTTGATGGTGCAATTATTCTGGTTTCTAAGAAAGGACAAAGGAGCTGTGAGGAGACTCATGAAACCACTTCTCTAAATGGAAGAAAGAATGGAAACTTGTGGTACTGAATGGGGCTGTTGTTGATTTGAATGGTAGGGGGGGAGATAAGGGAAAGAGAAAGAGTTTGTTCTGAGCAATATCATGGAGGTTGGTGAAGAGGAAAGCAGTGCTGACCAGCTCAACTCAAGGAAGGCGAGGGAGGAAGGGAAAACGAAAGAGAAGGAGAAGAGGAATAAGAATAAGAAGAGGAGACTAGGTTCCATTGAGCAGAGAACGGAAGATGGCGATGCGCATAATTGCAGTGTTGGAGAGGCTGGAGATGATGAGAATGTGGAGGGGAAGTTTAACGATGCTAAGGAGAAGAACAAGAAAAAGCAGAAAGGTTGGAGATCCTGTAAGGGAGAAGGACTCTGTTGGGTTTGATAGAATTGGTCTAGAGGAGGACCGAATGGAGAAAAGAAAGAATAAGCACATAGTCAACAGGCAACAGGATGATAAGGACCGGGATATATGTTGGCGGCCACAGGACTGTTCGAGACAGTGAGAAGATGGAACCAAAGGCGGAACCGGAGAGACATGGGGAGACTAAAAAAAAGTTCAAAAATAAAGAGAAAACAAAGAAGTCGGAAAAGATGCAGATTAAAGCGACAACTGACAAGGCTCACAGTAATAGAGGAGAAAATGAACATGAGTTGGGAGAACATACTTGCATCACGGAAGAGACTAGTGAAAATAAAGGTGGTAAGAATAAAAAGAAAAAACTGGGGGGAAAAAGCTTAGGTTTCCCTGAAGGTAATCAAGGTATTGAGGAACAATTGGATATTTTTAGTTCGGAAGTTACTAACAGGAAAACTGATACTCAAAATGGGAAGAGAAAAAGAGAGAGTCGTGGATGCAGCAACATGAATGGTGGAGAGGCATGTGTCGGGCAAAGTAAATGCAACGATAGGAAGCCATTAGCTAGGGAAGACGATGGGCACGTGAGATACGACTTTGAAGTGGAGGGACGGTCTACTTCAAAGAAACGCGAGGAGAAGCAGAAGAGAGCCACAATTATGAAAAATTCTTCAGAAGGGAATAACCAAAAGAAAACAGGCAATGACGTGTCGACAGTTGAGACAACTGAAGAAACGCAAAGTGAAGTAGCATCCAAAAGGGTTGTATTTGCAGATACCATGGAGGTTTTTTCCATGAGAACAACGAACAGGTGATTGTAAGTGGGAGGCGATATACAAAGGAAGAAGATGAATTGCTCAAACAGGCCATCTACGATTACATTGAGTCTAACAGATTAGGGGAAAATGGAGTGGAAAAGCTTCTCAACTGCAGCAAGCACAAGTTACGTGGTTGCTGGAAAGAGATAGCCAAAAGCTTACCCTGGAGGGATCGTATTAGTGTCTATCTGCGTGGTAGGATGCTGCTCAAAAAGGGGGGTGGTGAGAGAATTGGCTGGACACCAGAAGATCTTGATCTGATTGTGCAGTACCACAAGGAACACGGGTCGAAGTGGTTGACTTTGGCTGAGGCTCTTGGCCGGTACCGTAACGATGTAAAGGACATGTTTCGTAAGGTAAGCCTTGGACCTTTAAATAAGGGCAAGTGGACTCCTGAGGAATTGGATGCCTTGTATAATTTAGTCAACAAGGACTTGAGATCGAGATCTATTTACGAGAGAAAGACTCACCAAGGCCAATTCCGAGATAATATCGCTTGGACTGCGATTAGTGAACAGATGGGAACCCGGCATTGCTCTGCTTGCTGTATCAAGTGGTACGGCATTAGTTCTCCAATGGTTTCACAAAAGCTATGGGATGATACGGATGACTACCGGCTTGTTGATGCTCTTGCTAAGTTGGATCCATCCTCCTTTGTGGAGGTAGACTGGGATAGTCTATTAGACCACAGGTCCGGGGACATATGCATTAGGCGATGCAAGGAATTAATCCGAACTGTTGACCGTCACTATACCAAGTCGTTCATGGAGCTGGTAGAAATCTTATCACAGCGCTATTCCTGGGACGTCCTTGAAGCGAGGGAGGGTCGTGATGTGGGCTCGGAAGAGGCTCACAACGAGGGTGCAGAGGAGGAAGCCTCATTGTGATCAAACATTAATTGAAGGAGGTGATTCCATATCTGAACCCCATACTCCATCTCTCCCTTGTTTGTGTTTGAGTCGCAACCGTGCCTTGCGAACCCTGTTTCTCCAATGTGGCTGTTGCTGGTTCTCTTTACCCAAGTCTCGACCATCTGCCATTGGGGCCTTCTTGCGCATTCTGGGCATGGAGTTGTTTGGGTGCTTCTTTTGAAATGATTCAAACTGATATGCCTTGTTATGGACAGGGGGTAGGCCGGCTCGCTAACAAGGAATGTCACCTTCCTCTTACGCAATCCACTAGTCCCAGATAAATGTTCGGTCGGAATGCATAAGCTTGCACATTCCGTCGATTCAGGATCGGTGGTATGGTATTACATCATGGATTCATGTAATAGTTTTTCAGTTTTTATTATGCAGAAGCGCCTTGAACTAATGAATTATATTAAACGAGCTACTTCACAAAGTTTGAAGTTGGTCCTAAAATTTCATCTTGGACAATCGGATGGTTGGACGAGACCAGTTGAAGTCCCCTTGGCATTGATGCAGGATGAAGCTGCTATCTGCTTGTGATGGACCAGCTTCACATCTTGGAACTTGATTCCAGTGCAGCCGTGCTTTGGGCTGCAATCCATCTTCACCCCTACTTCTGTTGCCGACGTTCCGTGCACGTCCTTGTACGTAATCTGGCTAACCTTAACCCCGGAGACCTTTTCCACAGCAAAGGTTATAATCAGTCTACATGACTTTAGGAACAAGACATGTTAAAATGAATGCATGAAATGTTAGTTATTTATGTACCTGATGAGGACAACCTTTGCTGTGAGGGCAATAGTGTTGGTCGACGATGATGGGGTTCTTGACTGACTTCATGGTGATGTGCTGAAACACAATGTTCCTCACGAAGCCTGTGCTCGGCCTTGCCCATGACTTGATCCTTATCCCGTTTGTGGTGCCCTTCAGTTCCACTCTTGATACCGTGATGTTCTCGACTCCTTCCTCTATCGCGACCTTCCCAAAGCTTCCTATGCTGAACCCGACAACAGAGACGTCAAGAGATCGAGTTAGCGACTAATCGTTTGGTGATTCTGGTGGGAAAAGCAGCTTGGGAGTTTTAGATGAATTGCCTGATGCCGTGGCCCGGCCCGCATAAGATGTTCTCGATCCAAAGGCTTTTGCTTCCGGGGCCGATCGAGATGCAGTCATCCCCTGTCTCGATCTTGGAATTGACAATCATAACGTCCGTGGAATCTCCGATGTGGATTCCATCGGTGTTAGGACTATCCGCCGCAGCCAAGAAGGTGGTGCCTCGGAATGTAACGTTTTTACAACCATTGATGACGGTGTGAAAGAATTGACTATTAGTAATTTGTTAGTACATAGTACTATAAGATATACTAAGTATGTGTAATTAACTATTTGGTACTAAAAAAAGTTCGTAATTTATTATATGGAGTATACGATTTACTGAAACAATGTTAATATTATGTTAAGTAATGTACTAAATAGTAGTAAAAATTTCGGTATATCGATTTCAATTGTAAAATTTAAAAATTTCGTAAATTTGATATCGGTGTTTCGGTATTTGAAGCAGGGTTTGAGAGTGATATTCTATTAAAACGGTATTCGAGATTAAAATCGATAATTGTAATAAATTTCGATATTTACCAAATATCGAATTTTACTATGGCCGATAAAGATTAGGCCCCGATTTAACAATGAATTCACAGGACTCATTAGACACAGCATAAATATAAAAGTATTACTTATTAAAAAATATGATGTTATTTTATTTTTTTATTATATGGTATAGAAAAATATTAGTAATTTACAATACGCATATTAATAATTTTCTATAAATATGTAATATTATGATAGTTTGGGACAAACTAAGATAAGCTCTAATTCCATGATGATGCCTTGGGGAAGCTTTACTAAAAAAAAAGTATTATTATATTTATACATAAACATCTAAAAAAAAAAGAAATTATGTATTATTATTATTATTATTATTATGGTTAGAAATATAAAACCCTCCCTAAAACCCTAATCTCACCCGGGACCGCCGACGATGAACTACAGATTCCAGAACCTCCTCGGGGCGCCGTACCGCGGCGGAGAGGCGGTGATCCACAACAACACCCTTCTGATAACCCCCATATCCAACCGTGTGTCGGTGACCAACCTCCTCTCCTCCCAGACCAGAACCCTTCCCTTTCAGTCCTCCTCCCCCATCGTCCACCTCGCCGTCTCCCCCAACTCCCCCTTCCTCTTCGCCGTCGACTCCAACCACCGCTCCTTCCTCATCCACATCCCCTCTTCCTCCCTCCTCCACCGCCTCTCCCTCACCCACCCCGTCTCCTCCGCCAGGTTCTCCCCCGATGGGAAGCTCATCGCCGTAGCCGCCGGGAAGTTCATCCAGATTTGGCGCGTCCCCGGGTTCAAGCGGGAGTTCTTCGCTTTTGAGCTTGTGAGGACTATCGCCGGCTTCGCTGGGGATGTTACTGTGCTTGATTGGAGTCCGGATTCCGTGTACGTGGTCGGTGGCTCCAAGGACCTGTCCGCTAGGTTGTTTTGTATTAAGAGGTTGAAGGGTAGGCTTAATCAGCCGTACTTGTTCGTTGGGCATCGGGAAAGGGTCGTCGGGTGCTTTTTCGGGGTCGATAAACGGAGCGGTAGGGTTAATAGGGTATATACAATCGCAAGGGACGGGTATCTTTTTAGCTTTGGGTACAAGGGATATGAGAAGAGGGACGATGACGGTGAGGGTGATGGCGAGGATGCGATGGAGCCTGGTACACCAGAGAGAGACGATGAGAAGGGTGATGTGGATCAAAATTTGAGGAAAAGGAAGCATGTTGATGCGAAAGATGACGGTGATTCGAACGCGGTAGAGGAAGAGGAGTATTTGCATAAAGGGAATTGGGAATTGTTAAGAAAGGATGGTTTTATGCAATCAGGTGCGAGGGTCTCATCATGTGACTACCACCGGGTCCTTGACATGCTGGTTGTGGGTTTTACAAACGGTGTGTTTGGGTTATACCAAATGCCGGATTTCGTTTGCATTCATTTGTTGTCAATCTCAAAGGAGAAGATCACCACTGCAAGGTTTAATGAGCTTGGTAACTGGTTGGTCTTGGGGAGTGCTAAGCTCGGGCAGCTGCTCGTTTGGGAGTGGAAGTCAGAGAGTTACATACTGAAACAGCAGGGGCATTACTTTGATGTTAACTCTCTTGCTTATTCTCCCGATTCACAGCTGTTGGCCACTGGGGCCGATGACAACAAAGTGAAGGTGAAGTAGTTCCTCTATATCAGCTTTTGCTGGGCATTGTGCTGTCTGCCATATAGATGTCTGTTTTAGTGGCTTATTTATTTTTCCTTAATGATATTTTACATGTTGGATGACTATTGGTCAGTAATGTTTTGAATTGTCATAAGAAGGATAGACTGATGTAGTCATTGGTATTTTGTCGAGAAATGCTCACAAATGTGAAAATCTTCGCGACCATTGTTTTCCTCTCTTTCCCTGTTTTTTGCGTTACCTTTGAATTACTTTTCATGGTTAATGAATTCTCCAATGTTTCTGAGAGAGGCCTCCCTCTGAAGTTTGTTTAATAAATGCTCACAACAGGTCTGGACCATGTCCTCGGGATTTTGCTTTGTCACGTTTTTCTGAGCACACTAATGCAGTGACTGCACTTCATTTCATGACCAATAATAACTGCCTCCTAAGTGCTTCTCTTGATGGAACTGTCCGTGCCTGGGACTTATTACGTTATAGAAACTTTCGGACATTCACAACTCCTTCGTCAAGACAATTTGTTTCTTTGACCGCTGATCAAAGTGGCGAAATAATTTGTGCTGGAACTCTTGATTCTTTCGAGGTAAGTGGTTTGAACTATTAGGTTGATGTTGAATGATAGCTGAGGTTTTTCTATGCTCACTTCTTTGTGCCGATACTTCCATCAGATCTTTGTTTGGTCCATGAAGACTGGGCGCCTATTGGATATCTTAAGCGGTCATGAAGGTCCAGTTCACGGATTGATGTTTTCTCCGACCAATGTGAGTTTTTAGAGCATTTTACACATTTTATTGCAAACTATCTTATCTCGTGCAGAGGAAAGGGTTACCCTAAATTTTGACCACTTCTTGCTCTGGAACTTCTCTACTATGCTTCTTCTAATGGTTTCTGCTTTTAACAGGCAAATATTTTCTCTTGTGACTTAACCCCTACTTTCTATCTTGTCGAGCAGGCAATATTAGCTTCTTCATCATGGGACAAGAGTGTCAGGTTATGGGATGTTTTCGAGGCAAAGGGTACTGTGGAAACTTTCACTCACACACATGACGTCCTCACAGTCGTCTATCGTCCAGATGGAAAGCAGCTGGCTTCCAGCACATTAGATGGGCTTATCCATTTCTGGGATCCCATCGATGGTGTGCTAATGTACACGATTGAAGGACGCAGAGACATTGCTGGCGGAAGACTGGCAACCGATCGAAGATCAGCCGCGAATTCGAGTTCAGGGAAATGTTTCACGACTCTATGTTATTCTGCCGATGGGAGTTATATATTAGCTGGAGGAAGCAGCAAGTACATATGTTTGTACGATGTTGCCGAGCAGGTAAGGGAGAAGACGTATTTTCGGAATGTGCTTTGCCGTCTTGGTTTTCATAACTTAAAGCTGTCCTGCAATTACTTCGGACAGGTACTGCTACGTCGGTTCCAGACAACACTAAATACTTCCTTGGACGGGGTCCTTGATTTCCTGAACTCCAAGAACATGACAGATGCCGGACCTCTAGATTTGATCGACGATGACGATAGCGATAAAGAAGAAGGAATTACCCACCAAGTCTATGGTGATCTAGGTCAGAACTTGCCAGGGGCATTGCAGAATCGTGGACGCCCCATTATTCGAACGAAATCTCTCAAGATCGCCCCAACTGGTCGAAGCTTCGCTGCAGCAACGACCGAGGGGGTACTGATATACTCGATTGATGATTCCTTCATCTTTGATCCCACCGATCTCGATATTGACGTGACGCCTGAGGTACTTATGATTGGCTCTGTGTAATTTATCAACAGTTTCTTTGGTTTCGCTTAATCCATCACGACTTTTGCCTTGTAGGCGGTTGATGCCGCGCTAACAGAAGGCGATACAAGAAAGGCCTTAATTCTCAGCCTGCGGCTGAACGACGATTCTTCAATAAAGAGATGTGTCTTCTCTGTCAAGCCATCAGACATACCAAGCCTTGCTCCATTGATTCCATTCAAATACCTGCAAAGACTAATAGAAGCTTTTGCCGATCTCCTCGAAAGCTGCCCCCACCTCGAGTTCATGCTGCGATGGTGCCAGGTACTCCAAAATACTTGAGCAACATGTCACATAAAGCAGCTTCTCTGGTTTCTCATTGTCCTGAACGTCGTTTTGGCTTGGTCGTGCAGGAGATATGCAAAGCTCACGGTCACTCAATTCAGCAGAATTCAAGGAACCTGCTTCCAGCTTTGAAGTCTCTGCAGAAGTCGATCACGAGGATGCATCAAGATCTGGCGGATACGTGTGCCTCCAACGAGTATACACTGCGTTACTTATGCACTGCCGGCTCTGGAATGGCGGCGAAGCAGGCTGTTACCACTTCGGAGGCGCCATTGTGAGTTGTTTGATTTTAATTAGTCCTTGGGGAGGTGAAGCGGAAATCTGTTCTTTCTCAACTCGGGGGGTCGTTCATTTTTTTTTTTTTTTCTGATGCTGTAATGCAACAACATACGAAGCCAAATACAGAGGATTCGAAATTTGCAGCACAACAGCTTACTACTCTTGACACGGGGCCCGGAAAGGGCACGGCAATCGGGATCGGCCTCGTCTCCGGGATTGGCCATCCGAAGGCATGCTTGACAGACTCTTTAGTGCTCTCGGCCATCCCCTTTTATCTTCTCGCCGATGCAGTGGAGCACGCGGGCCGTCCTCTCCTTCCTGGCCTCGGAGATCTCATGGGCAGAGCAGACTCGGAGGCCTTGTGTTTGGCAGCCTCGGTGTAACTCCCAGTCTGGTCCTTGGTGTTGTCCCTTGCCGTGTCCATCGTCTGTCCCGTCATCTGCTGCATGCAAAGAGCTTAGAAATTGGCTTTTATAATTAATTAAACACCACCAGATCAAATATAAAACAAAATGAAAGGGAGTCGCCACTTGAAGCACTAAATTCTTTCAGAAATCTCGGTTATCTCATCCATCCACGCTTACAAAAACATCTTTAAAAAAAAAAACAATAATCGTTTAAATTGTTTCTTCTACTATTATTTATCCATTTCTCTCTCGTTTGTCTGGAGAAAAGTTTATGGTGAGTGCTGTTGGAATTTAATCTTGATTAACAAAAGAAAGAAGAAGAACTGAACTGTCTTGTCTTAACCAACCATAATTCTTATCAGTAATAGAAGTGTTTCTTTCAACCCCCGAAAACCACCGTGACTTTTTGTAACAACGCCGGCGGGCGGTGGAGTGTGTGTTAGAAATTCTGGATCCAGATGGCGAGTTATGCCAACTCTGCGAATCATAAGTCAAGCCCTTGAACTTGAATCTAAGGAAATATTAATGGGCGGCCGGCGATGAACCAAAGTCAATCCTTCGTAGTAATCCAGAAAACTTTGACGCAAACATCACGGCAACGACTAAATAGTTCATTAAAATAAATGACAAATAGTGTACGATAATCTATATAGTTTTAAAATTCAACTAATCATGTCATAAAATTAAAGTTACGGATACAGTATTTATTTCGAGTAAGTCGAATTTTATAAATTTGATTTTTGGCTTCATAAACATAAAGTCAACTCCGATTTTCTGGAGACTTGCTAGCCATCATGAATCAATGTTTTTTAACACCAATTTCATCACTTCATTAAGAAAATCGAGCTTCATGACACCGACTTCATTTTAGAAAGAAAAATCAAAATCAACTTTGTTTCGAGTGAAAATGGATTTGGAAACTTTGATTTTACTGGCCTTAAAAGGAAATCGGGTTTGGAAACATCCACTTCCTTCCTCATAGACAAATTTTAGCTTTCATTACATTTACTATTTCTTTTCCTAAATGAAACGAAGTCGAAGTTAACGCTAGATTTATGCCATCTGTCATGTCAGTATGAAATTGGGTTTCAAAATACCTTGTTCGTGTTTTTGCAAGTCGAAATCGGATTTCCAAAGAACAGCTTCTTTAAAACTCTCACTTCTGAACATTATTTGATAAATTTTAGGCGAAATGATGAAATATATTCTAAATTTTGAAAGTTTTTTTTCGATTTAGCCTAACATTTGAAAAAATATCATATTACAACCTAATGTTAGGATGCTATCTCAATTATGTAATTCGTTAGTTGTCCTCATATTTAATCTAAGCGAAATTATCAAATATATCATCAACTTTTCCACTATTTTCCGTTTTATTTTAACATTGAAAAACATGTTTGTGTAACCTAATGATAAGACATTATTTCAAAATTATCAAATTGTTAGACCTGACCCCTAACCAACCGAATTGGTGTTGATGTGTACCCCTAGCACTAATCCTAACCCCAGCAAGGACCCCAACCCACGCCGACCCATCTCACTCCAGCCTTGACATCAACTCACCTCTAGTCCGGATCCTGAGCTTATTGCATATCTCATTGACTTGTCTTGTCCTTTTGCATTTCACAATTAACAAGTGACTCATTATATATTGACTGGACATGCAAAAAGACGAGGAGTTCTTTTCAGTGCTACATTCCAGTAGAAGAGAGAACTCTCTCACATGCTCAAATCGACTACAATATAGGGATACTGAAAACTCCGAAAAGTCCTGTTGTTGGACCTAGCATGAAAGTCTCAACAACAAGAAATCAATGATTATGAGTATTGTTTATCGGTACTCTGTGTGTCTTGGTTGCTTTCGTAGGTGCGATGTATGTCTTGCTTGGTATGTTAACTCGCAACTTCAAGCCTCCTTACAATAGAGTATAATTCTCATAACTGGCAGGACTTCAATACAATCCTCCTGAGCAGCTGAACAGTGGAGGAAAGGGACGGGTGGTTTGGGGTCGGGGTTAAGCTTAGAGTTGGGGCTAGGGATACACATCAATGTCAAATCGAACGTCGTTATGGGTCGAGTCTAATGGGGGATAATTTTGGAATAACGTCTCGGTTACATAAGGATATTTTCGAAATGTTAAGATAAATTCGAAAAAAAGTCGAAAGTTTAGGATATATTTGATAATTTCACTTAGATAAACGTAACGGTGACGGTGTTAGTTGCTATGTCAGCGCTATGTAGGCCTTCATTGCGAAGGAAGGCTAAATGATATAATTGAAATAACGTCCTTAGAAGGTTATATCTTCCAAATGTTAAGTTAAACAAAGAAAAAATGACAAAACTTAAAATATATTTAATCATTTGGCTAAAATTTTAAAACTATTTTTCATGACTAACTTTAGATCCTAACAATCCCTCCCTCCATAGACAGTCAATCCTGAGGGGCTGTGGTTAGTGATGATCTCATTCGACTCATTCCAGTTTTGTGTTTTGAACACTTCATCAAACTCATTTCTTAATTCAGGCGATTGATTACATGAATCACTTTATTTTAATAAAGTCAACAAAACTTTTATTTCTCTGAGCAAGAGAAGCATTCAACTTTCAAGATATGACTGAAATAAAAAAAATACAAAAAGAGAGGACAAGACTGACAAGTAAAGTCAAGAAGAGAAAAGCGCCCCCCCCCCCCCCCCCCCCCCCCCAAAAGAGGTATAACCCCTCCCAATGGCAACCAAACTTTGACAGTTTCAACACAAACTCCACGATGTCTCAGCCCGCATTCAACGACGTCATCTTCCTCTCCTTCTTCTTCTCCTTCTTCGCGTTTCTTGCAACCTCGGATTCCAAAAGCACAAGAGTATACCACAGAGAATGGGGTCCCTTCAACCAGTCCTACTACTCCATCTTCCAAGTCTTCCCCTCCGCAACCATCAACCCCGGCTCCATGCAGGTCACCCAGGACACCGCCAGCAACAACGGCGCCCTCTCCAATATCTCCGGCCGTGTTGTCCTCAAGCAACCCTTTGACCTCTGGGACACTAGCGGCTGGGTCGCGTCCTTCAACTCCTCCTTCGTCATCAACATGTACCAGCTCAAC
>CM042882.1:1136239-1269029 GCA_023653495.1 Melastoma candidum
AAGTCGCCATGCCGTCCAGATCTGAAGGCGTCAGAAGGGGGATGGGCCGCTGCGCTGCCGGAGAAGGAGATCCGTCTTGGGACTCCGGATTTGCTGGAGTGCCGCAACGGCTTGACTGGGTTCGGAGGAGCCATGAACGCCGGGAAGTCCCAGATCCGCGGCTGGGAGCATCGAGGAGCGGGGGTCTGGAGGTGCCCGAGGAAGGGACTCTTGTTGCTGACTTTGGGGCGGCGGGGGCTCGAGCGGGAGAGCCGTCTCAGGGTCGGAGGGGACGTCGGGAAGTGAGCTCGCCATCGCTCAATCTGTGGAGGGAGGCCGCCAGGAGACTTGCAGGTTGGCTGTCATCCCGTTGTGGATAGCCGGAGAGCGGGAGGCTCTACTGGCGTTAGCTACCGAGAGACACCGGAGGGCTGATGCAGTCGGGTGGAGCTAGCTGGTCGTCACTGGTTCTCGAGACACCCGGGAAGCCAGGTTTGGCCGCTGCCGGTTCTAGATATCCCAAGAGAAAGCCGGTTGCTGCTGTCAGTTCCGGAAACGTCGGAGGATGGCGGCATGAGGCTGAGGAAAGCGTCCGCTGAGGTCTGCGATCTCTGGTGTCTGTTACGGATGTGGCCGCTGCTGCTGCAACCTTGGTGCACTGTAGGAGTTAGGCTGGCTCAGTCATCGGAGACGAGCGGCTGATGTAGACTCGTCAGGACTGAGGTTGGAGAGTGGAGCCGGCGTCCTTCCTGGGGGTGACGCTGAAGCTGCTGATGAACCTAGGATTCTCGTTGCTGTCCCGGGAGATCCTAGTCCTCGGAGATGCCCTTGCCCTTGTTGGAGCATCATTTTGAAACAGCTGCATCCGGAAGGGTGGAAGACGACTGCATCCGTAGGTATGGTGATCTTCACTGCTCTGCTTGGTCTGGTTGGAGGGGAGAGAAGAAGTCTGGTGAAGCCGGGGAGTTGGGCTCGCCACCGTGGACTCCGGGACGTCTGGAGACAGGGGAGAATGGGCTGTGCTGCAAGAAGCTGGTTCCGGGCTGCAGGGCCGGAGAGTTAGAGGATCACTGTCTCTGAGATATGTGCCTGCGCACGGAAAACAGCTCATCAAAATAAAAAGAGCTCCTCGCGACGCTGAAGTGCGTCTACGAGGAGCTTGGGGTGGTCTTTCAGCGACAACAGAGGAAGGTGTTGATGGTGTCGTCTAGAAAAGGGGAGCTGGGCTTCATTGCTGCTACAGACGCCGCTGCATCTGGGGAGCTGGGGTCCACTGCGTCTTGAGGTATGACATGCCCTTCATCGTTTGGGTTGGCGACGAAGGAGTTCCTGTTGGGTTTCGTTCTCCTTACCCTGGCTAGGATTTGTTGTGGGATTTCTGGTGGTGAAGGTGGTGCTGGTCGCTGAAGAGATGATGGATGCTCCTGGATGAAGAGTCCCCTCCGAAGAAACTCCCCTCGAGAGATTTTTTTGAAATCCAAAGAGAAGGGCCCCCTCCGTGATTGAAGAATGCGTTTGCCTTTTATCCTCCCCTCTCTTCCCGACCAGAAGCTCTCCTGGTTAGTCCACTCCTTCTCCTCCAACTCCTCCGATCCTTCTAATTCCGTTTGAATCCCCCATTTAGTTAGCTTCTGGTTTGGGGAAGCCAGGCCGTTAGGGGACACCATCCTTCTGGGCGTCGTCGAATCGCCCTTTTATGCAGGAGATCGACAGGGGCGAAGGATTCAGAGGGGGGGGGGAGCTTCATGCTGTTAGTAACTGTCAGGTGCGTTGGGATCGTCCTTTGGCAGGATCTTGTCGGGGGAATCAGGTAATATGTTTTGGGCTGGTTGTTTCTTTGGGCTTTTCTTTGTTTGGGTGTGGATTTTGTCCGGCCACTTTGGCTCAATTTTGGTCTTGCATCATGGGGCCGAGCCGCCTTGGGCTCTGTGGGTTGAAACTTGAGGGCTTGGGTTTGCTCAGGCCCTTTTCTTTGGTTTTCTTATGGGTTCTCTTCTTATTTATTTGGCTGGAGTTGAGCTGATCAGCCCATTGTTTGGCTTTAACGCTCTATCAATTGTGTAGGAAGCAGCTGCTCTTGGGTTCACTTAGCTCCCCGCCGCTTTTGTTGCTGCAAGTGCCATTGCAGCAGCTGGGGGAACCTGCTGATTGAGGCCTCGGAGCTATGGGCAGCTTGTTCGATGACTAGGGGACGGAAATGCCATCATTGCTTGTTGGGGACAGACAGCATGCGGCTGCCAATGTTATTGGAGGCTTCAAGGGATCTAGAAGTTCGGGGCCTCTAAAATAAACGCAGGAGATGGTCGCTGTCGAGGTGAGTCGAGGCCGGGAACGCCTGTTTGGTGTGCTGCTACTACTGCTGCAATAGTTGAAACAGTTGTTGTTGTTGTTGTTGGTTGTGATTGTTGTCCCTGGGATATCAATAAGTTTGTACCGTCACCCTGCATTTGTTGTTGCGCCAAAGATTTTGACTGTCTGTGCACTAGATGTAGCTGCTGATGCAATCCTGAAATATTTGTTTGAGGAACCGTCTCCTGTTGATGAACATTCGAGAGGTTATTTTGCTGAGACATTAGCTGTTGTTGCTGGAGGTTTGGTAAATTGCTCTGCCGGTTCAGCAGTCTTGATTGATGCTGTTGGTGTTGCATTTGCAGACCACTTTGCGGCTGTGATGAAATCTGCCGAGAACCCGGCTCAAAATGCTCATGTGACATTGACCGACCCGATGACTGATGATGTGGCATTGGCGGGTCTGGCTGCTGCTTTCTGAAGCTGTTGCAAGAGCAGGAGCTGCTGTTGCAGTTGGGAAAGAATCTGTTGAGGTGAACGAAGACTTGCTTTCGGCCTTGCCAGAACTTTCGACCCAAGATTTTCTGCCCTTGCCACAGTGGCTCGAACTTAAAAGTGCAATTAGAAGTTCAAATTGTCTGGTACTGCGGCCTTCATTGGAGGATCACTCCTTAGGAATTATATATATTGAATTATATTCTGGTCTGCAACATAGTGACCCCACGTTGTTTGTTACTGCATTTCCCCTTCCTTTGTAGATTTATTGCATTCTTGATATGCATATTGAAGTTGGGCATGCAATTGGTTCATGTGTTAGCCAAACCCACTCGATGAATCTGACTTTTGATTTCCCTCGTTTTCGGATGCAATCATCTTGCTTCTACAAAGTTTGGTACTTGGTCAATTGCGGCATTTCAGGTGGGGAGTGCAGTTCTTGTGATATAGAACAACAAATTCGGAGGAAGTTGGGCTTGATGGGTGCGAGATGTACTCTCCCATAGCCTATTTGAGGTATTACAGTTTGCCCCTCCTTGGGTGGGAATCTGGAAAGATTCGCTCACAAGGATATCGTTAATACCTCAAATTATGTTTGGCTGACATGCGCCATAGAAATTCATCAAGGAGATCATTAGTCATTATGAAAACAAAAGTAGCTAAATGACATGCACGCTATGCTTCGTACTGTTTTAAAAGCATGTTTCTAAGCGAGAGCAGAGAAGGTTTTTGAATTTCTCTCGGTGTTTTCACTTCATTTCTGTAGCCATTTTCTCAATTGGATTTCTGAATTCCTTTGACTGGATGCTCTTGTACCGGTCGAAGGAGACTTGTATGGGTTGTAACGTGGTTTTGCCTAAGGCCTTTGAAGTTTTTAATCAATTGTTTGAAAGAAGGAGTTTAAGGACCTCATCAGAAGCTATTGGATGTAGATGTTTCCACTATTCAAACCAAATTCTCCGTCTTTAGACAACTCATCAGTTGGCATGTTTTATTGGGGAAAAAAAAATTGAATATTCGGTTTACTGGTAAACTTGTGAACAGTCCGCTTTGGGGAAAGTTTTTCTCTGTCATGTCAGAAAATTGACACCTTTGCTTTTTGCGACCTGAATGTCGATCCTGGTGCTTACTTTTGCTCTTTGATTTTCATTTTGTGCTTCTTTTAAAGACTTTGGTCTTTGCGCTTAATTCTTTCTTTTCTTCGCTAGATTCCAGGAACTTGACCTATTTTATTTTCTGATATCTTCTTCGAATTTGTATTCTTGAGAATCTCTTTGAGAAGCTCGGTTCTTAGGAACGACTCAACTGGTAGGCTTAACTGTCGATGATGCCTCTTCGCTTGAATCTTAAGGAAGTGTAGCCTCTACGATCCGTTGCTTCCGGTTTCTAGCTACGAGATCTTCCCTTTAACCTCGATGTGAGGCGGTCCTTAGACTCGTTGGGTGTAGTGTGTATAAAAACTTCAACTTTGGCTCGAAAGGGCTAGCAATGGTTGATGTTTCGTGTTTGGGATATAGAAGAAATGCTCGATCTCATTCCGGTTTAGAGCATCTTTTGTCAAAGGATTCGTTATCCGCCTGAATGCTCTGTGTATGAATCCTCACAGTGTTTGCGCTCATCACTCCTGGGTAAGTGTTTGGGAATAGGCTTGCCTTCTCCACTCTCGCTCAGAAACATTTTATTAAAGATAATTTTAAATTATATGCAAATGAGCACACAAATGCTTAAGAAATGAATAGGTTTAGATACCCAAACCTCTGTAGTGCTCTTGCGCACTCTTGAGTTCTGCGTTCTTTTAAACTAAATTGGGAACGGCTTCCACCCGACCACCCACGCCGTTGCCTAGGAATTTGTACCATACTGTACGGATGTCCAAGTGCCTGCACAGTTGAAGACGGACGGAGACGAGGTTAATTCATGTATTTTCGACTCTCGCTTGAGGAGATGAAGTAAAATATCCGCTGGGGAGCTGAGATGGATATGTCCATATCAATGGTCGTTCTGACTTTATCTGAGGAATGATAAAAATTTTGTTAGAGAGTAATGTAAATGATACTCCCTTTTGGCATGGTTATTCATGATAACGACAAAGGCAATCTCGAAGCTTTGGTTCGAAATTTTCCACCCAACCGCCCACGCCTTTGTCTATAAGATAGGGTGTTCATGTACCTATGTTAAGCAAAGGACAGACAACAAGTGGGCTCATGTAACTTGTTTTCTTTCAAACTAAGAATGAAATTTGTTCACGTAATTTGTATGAAAGGCAAAGTAGAGTTTTGATACTTCCCTTTTTTGTGTGATTTCATCAATGCATCTTCGTCCGATGGGATCGAAGGTCTGACGAAATTGTTACTCTTGCTTGATGTCTGTTGTGTAAGGATGTTCATGTACCTATCAAACAGATAGCTAGAAACAAGGAAATCCTTGTAACTTGTTTCTGTTAGAGTAAGAATAAAGTTTGCTCGTGTAACTTCATTTGTAAGAAAGGTGAAGTAGAGTTTTGACACTTCCCTTTTCGTGTGATTTCATCAATGCACCTTCGTCCGATGGAATCGAAGGTCTGACGAAATTGCTGCAAGATTTTGACTTGAAGCTTTGCCGCCCTACCACCCTCGCCTTTGTCATGGGAGTTATGTACCATTCATGTGAGGAGCTCTTGTACCTGCCTACGAGACAAAGGACGTAAACGAAATGTGTTCATGTAATTTCGCTTAACTTGAATGAGGAGAAGTATGATCATGTATTTCTCCCTTATCCCTGATGTCAGTGTTCTTCATCCATTCAGGTGTAATAGCGTCGGAGAGCATCTGCATTAATTGCTTGTGGCAGTTCTCCTCCATCCATTCTTGCTAAGATGGTTGCTCCTCCCGAGAAGGCGTGCTTGACGACGAACGGTCCTTCGTAGTTTGGAGCAAATTTTCCTCGTGGATCCCTGACATTCGGTAGGATTCTTTTAAGGACGAGGTCACCTGGTTTGTACCTGATTGGCTTGACCTTTTTGTTGAACGCTCTAGACATGCGTTGTTGATAGCATTGCATGTGGTGAGCTGCGGCAAGTCGTTTCTCATCTATGAAGTCGAGGTGGGCGAGTCGGTGATTGGCCTTCTCTTCTTCTGTCCTGTTGCTTTGGGATGATATCCTGAGAGTTGGCAATTTGACCTCTGCTGGAATGACCGCTTGAGTGCCGTAGACGAGCTCGAAGGGAGTTGCCCCAGTCGAGGTGCGCATCGTCGTTCTGTAGGCGAGTAACGCGAAAGGGAGCTTCTCGTGCCAATCGCGATAGGTAACTGCTGTCTTCTGAAGAATCTTCTTCATGTTTTTGTTGGCAGCTTCGACTGCACCGTTCATTTGTGGGCGGTACGGTGAAGAGTTGAGGTGCTTGATTCGAAATTCCGTGCATAGGGATTCCATTAGTTTGCTGTTGAAGTTTGAACCATTGTCTGTGACCAATAGCTCTGGAACTCCATATCTGGCGATGATGTTCGCCCTCATGAAACGCACAACGTTGTTTGCTGTGACTTCTTTGAAGGATTGTGCTTCAATCCACTTGGTGAAGTAGTCGATTGCGACCAGCAAGAATCGGTGCCCGTTGGATGCTTTGGGATTAATGGGCCCGATCACGTCCATGCCCCACATTGAGAATGGCCATGGTTCAAATAGCGGGTAAAGTCTTGTTGGAGGCACATGTACCTTGTCGCTGTAGATCTGACACTTGTGACATGCTTTGACATATTTGATGCAATCGGCTTCCATTGTGAGCCAATAATACCCCTGTCGCATGATTTTCTGGGCGAGAGCGTATCCGTTCATGTGCGGTCCGCAAACCCCTTCATGGACTTCGACAATGAGGGCTTCAGCTTCTTGCTTGGTGACGCATCGCATGAGAGTCGTCGTGAAGGATTTCTTGTACAAGGTATCACCGTCTAGGAAATAATTTCTTGTTATCCTCCGGATGAACTTGCGTTCTTTCCCTGTGCTATTCTGGGGAAATCCTCCTGATTGTAAATGATTCTTGATGTCCGTGAACCAAGGCAGGGAGTCCTCGGGTTGACTCTGCTCAATATGCATGCAGCTTGGATCCTCAGCAATATTGATGCGCAAGGGCTCGATGTCCATTTCTCCAGCCAACGGGATCATTGAGGCGAGCACTGCAAGAGCATCAGCAAATCGATTATCAGTTCGCGGGAGATAATTAAATTCAATATCAGTAAATTGTCTAATCAGTGTTTGTAGATAATCCTGATATGGAATGAGCTTTGGGTCTCGAGTGCGCCATGCTCCATTTGTCTGGGAGATGATGAGTGCTGAATCTCCATGAACGTCGAGGAGCTTAACCCGCATGTCTAGTGCACGGAGTAGGCCGAGGATGCACGCTTCATATTCAGCTATGTTGTTCGTGCAGGGAAAGGTGACTTTGGCGGCCGTTGGGTAATATTGTCCATCTGGGGAGATTACCACAGCTCCTATTCCCGATCCTGAGGAATTGACTGCACCGTCGAAGTACATCTTCCACCTTGGTTCTTGTTCCATGAGCAAGATGTTCTCATCTGGTAGTCCGATTTCCAAAGATGAATCGTCCGTCCCTGGATATTCAGCGATGTGATCAGCGATTGTTCTCCCCTTGACTGACTTCGTGGAGTGGAGTCGAATGTCGAATTCGGCGAGCTGCAATTGCCACTTTGATACTCTTCCCATCAGTGTTGGCTTGTCGAAGAGATATTTGAGCGGGTCATTCTCGGATACTAACAGGATCTCATAATGCAGAGTATACTGTCGGAGTCGGTGGAGAACCCAAATGAGTGCGCAGCAGGTACGCTCAGAAGTTGTGTATCTTGACTCACAATCTGTAAATTTCTTGCTGAGGTAGTAAATCGCGTGCTCCTTGGCACCTGGCAATTGTTGGGCGAGCATGGCTCCAAATGATTCTTCCCTGACGGTGAGATAGAGCGTGAGGGGATGCCCCGGCTTTGGCGGGATAAGAACTGGTGGTTCAGTCAGATACGTCTTAATCTGCTCAAATGCGATCTTGCAATCATTGTCCCACTCAAATTTGACGTCTTTCCTTAATTTCTTGAACAGTGGTTTGCACGTGTCGGCTAGGTTGGAGATGAACCGTCCGATGTAGTTAACACGACCCATGAAGCCGCGGATCTCTTTGACTGACCTTGGAGCTGGGAGATCACGAATTGCTTCGATTTTATCGGGATCAATCTCAATGCCTTTGTTACTGACAACGAAACCAAGAAGTTTGCCCGAAGTTGCTCCAAACAAGCATTTGGCGGGGTTGAGGCGCAGCTTGTACTTGCGAAGCCGTTCGAATAGCTTCCGGAGAATGACAGTGTGGTCTTCATCTTCCTTGGACTTGGCGATCATATCGTCGACGTAGACTTCAATTTCGCGATGCATCATGTCATGAAATAAAACCACCATAGCACGTTGGTAAGTTGCCCCAGCATTCTTGAGTCCAAAAGGCATGACTCGATAACAGAAGGTGCCCCAGGGCGTCGTGAAGGTCGTTTTTTCTTTGTCTTCTTCGGCCATGCGAATCTGATTGTAACCGGAGAATCCATCCATGAAAGAGAATCTGTTGAATCCAGCGGTATTGTCCACCAATAGATCGATGTGCGGGAGTGGAAAGTCATCCTTGGGACTCGCCTTGTTGAGGTCGCGATAGTCGACGCAGACTCGGACCTTCCCATTCTTCTTGATGACAGGGACTATGTTGGCAACCCATTGTGGATAGGTAGACACCTCGATAAAGTTGACCTTCAGTAGCTTATCCACTTCTTCCTTGATTGCAAGGGCTAGTTCGGGTTTGTACCGGCGTTGCTTCTGCTTTATAGGATGAATTGACGGATCTGTAGGGATCTTGTGCTCCACAATCTCCGAATCTAATCCCGGCATGTCTGTGTACGACCAAGCGAAGACGTCAGAGAATTCCTTGAGTAAGTTGGTGATGTCCTCAGTTTCATCCTTTGATAAGTCCGCGCCGACAAACAATTCCTTGGGGTCATCCTGAGTTCCGATGTTGATTGAAACCGGCCTCTGCAGTGTGATGTCCTTTGGTTCTTCATGTCGTTGAAGACCTAGTTCCAAGCCATAGTATCCTTCTATGGATTTAGGGTCGTCTACTGCTTCTCCATCTTGTTCAGGGGTGTTCTCGGGTGTACCCGAAGCGCCGTTCCTGAAAAGGGGCAGAAATCGGAGTGATGCATTGAAATGAATCATTCGAACTACTGTTTCATGCGACGATAAGGCATGCGCTTATGACCAAAAGAAAATGTTGTGGGATCAGGACTCAGCGGGTCCCTCGTCGTTTCCTCAGATTCGCCCTGATCATCAGCGGCCCGATCCCACAAACGCCCTAGGTACTGCCTAGGGGTCGCGTTACAAAAGACAACCTTGCTAGTCCGCGACCAGAATGTAGCAAGGTAACCTACCCTAGACTCGATCTATCTAAGTGCATAAAAGTAAAGATGGAAAGTTTCACCCGTCGAGAGGCATGTCTGACTCGGCCAGGGTCGACGCTTCCATCATACAAACTTCTTCTTCGGACTCTTGTGTCCTGGTCTTCTCGTATTCCTTCTCCTCCGCTCCTTCGCTAGTGGTAGGAGAATCTAAGCGCCTATTCGGAGGAGGCGCTTCGAACCTTGGAGGCGTTCGGGGTGGAATTGGCACTACTGGAGCGAGCTCGGAAGTACGGCGCCCGCATGCGAGGTCGACGCCTATGCCCGAGCCCGATATTCACTTGGACGACATTAACATGTTCAATAGTCATCTGCTCGTCATCGACTTCTTCATCCTTCTGGATCTTCACATTCTCCAACTTCTCCGACAAGATTTCGCCTTCCATTGTCGCCGCCGATGAACGTACAAAACGGATGGCCGATTTGTTGCTAGTGCGATTGTTCTGTTTGCGCCGCACTTTGCTTGTGAATCCGAGTCCAGTAGTCCCTGCCGGAGCTGGGATAGTGATCGGATAAATCATTCCTTGTCCTCTGATTCCGAGTCCTTGGCCCGGTTGATACCCATGTCGGAGGAACTCCTTCGCAGCGCTGATATTGCCCCATGTCATCAGGGGATCGGATTTGTAGTCGCGCCTCACCATGTTGACCATCTCCAGGGTCTGCGTTGTTGACGGCTCTTCGGTTGGCTCTCCCACGTATGGCATGTCAATCTCGTGGCAAAGCTCCATTGAATGTTCTCCCCGGACTGTGATGAGCTTGCCATCTGAGGAAAATCGAATCATCTGATGAAGCGTTGAGGGAACTGCCCCAGCTTGGTGAATCCATGGACGCCCCAGCAACATGTTGAAGGACCCCGCGGTCTCCAGAATCTGGAATTGGGTAGAGAAGAGGGTTGGCCCAACTTTGATTTCCAACGTAACTTCCCCATGGGCCTGTCGCTTCGCGCCGTCGAAAGCCCGAATAGTTAAGTTGGATTGAGAAAGCTTCTCCAAGTTGATGTTGAGCTTTTGAGCTACCGCCAACGGGATGATATTAACCCCCGATCCGCCATCGATGAGAACCTTGGAGATGGTGGTTTCACGACACTGGAGCGTGATAAAGAGAGCATTGTTGTGATCCTGCCCCTGCTCCGGTAGATCATCTTCTGAGAAGTTAATTACATTGTTCGCCAGCATGCTGCTCATGTACGCATCTAACGCCGCGACTTCAACCTGCTCTGGCACATGTACCTCGGCTAGAAACTTCTCCAACATCTCCCTGTGCTTGTCGGAGGAATGGATGAGGTCGAATAGCGAGATCTGGGCTGGTTGTTTTCGGAGCTGCTCGACTATATCGTAGTCGCTTCCCTTCACCGTATAAATCACCTTGCGGATTTGCTCGTTTGAAGGCGCCTTGGGCTTCGAAGATTCGGCTGGGGATGAGGCTTCAGGAGCTGGCACGACCCTTCCGGAGCGAGTGATTAATTCAACTTCTGAGCTGAGTGGCGTGCGGGTGGGTCCCATCACGACCGGAATCCTTGGCTCCGTTGCAGGCGATGATTCTGCCTGACACGCTTCAGGTTGTGTAGATCCCAACGAAACATAGACGTACGGCGTCCTTGGGCGCCGAGGGGGAACCAATGTAAACCCATCAGGTAAGACGGTGGGGTGAACTCTTCTGCTAGACTGGGGCGCACGACCTCTTCCTCGACCTCGGCTGCGGCCTCGGCCTCGACCACGACCGGCGCTCATGACATTGACACTCCTTGGTTGTGCATAGTCATATTCATACATGTTCACCTCTTCTTCATGTTCGGCCAAAACTGAGAAGGAATTTGCCCCGATATAATTCACATGCTCAGGAAGAGGATTGCTCTTAACATTTGGGGCAGCCGCAGGCGCAGAAAATGTAATGGCTCCTTCGTCCAACAGATTCTGAATCTTGAACTTCAGAGCAATACAGTCCTTGGTGTCGTGCCCCGTTGCTCCCGAATGGTACTGACACACCGCCTTGGGGTTGTACCAGAACGAGGAGGGGTTGGTTGCTTTGGCTTCAACGGGCTTGATGAAACCCATGTCCCTTAATCGAACAAACATGACATCCAGGGGATCGGGCGTTGGGGTCAAGTCCTCTAGCCTCCGTCGTGGACGCTCCGTTTGTGCAGGTCTTGGCTGCTGTTGTCCTGCCATGTTGACTGGGGGTCTAAAACGAGTTGCTGCCGGGGCTGGGGGCCTGAGCGCGGCTGCGATATACGTCCTTGGCGCGTACGAGGTCGGGGGTGGCGTCGCCCTCATTGACTGCCTATTCTGTTCAGCGGTTGCAATTAGCTCCTTGGGCCTGGGCTTCACCGTCAGTTTCGCTGAAGGGGAAGGGATTAGCCCTTCTCGATTTACTCCGTCAAGCTTGTCTGCATTGATGACTGCCTGGGCGAAGGTGGAGAATGTCTGCCCGATCATGTAGGGCATGTACTCACGTGGGAGCAACTGGAGGAATTCGTCGATGAGCTCTCTCTCTGTAAGTGCCGGTTTTATCTGGGACGCGATATGCCTGAAACGGTAGGCAAACTGCTTGACGTCTTCGGTGCGGTATCTCTTCAATTTCCGCAAATCCGATATTGTTGGCGCCATCTCAACATTAAAGCTGTAGTAGTTGAGGAAATCAAGGGCCAAGTCTTTGAACGTCGCGTACTGGCTGACATCCTTGGTGTAGTACCAGTGTAGCGCTGATTCCGCCAAACTCTCTTGGAACATGGCGATGCGAAACTTATCGTCTGCTGGATATACTGCCATCTTGTGGCAGAAGTGCTTGAGATGTAATTCCGGGCAGCCGTTTCCACGGAATTTCTCAAATTCGGGCATCTTGAACTTTGGCGGGACTTGAATCTGAGGGATCTGGTAGTTGGCGTACTCCCAGTTGTGTGCCCGATGCCCCTGGATGGCGTTCAGGCGCTCTTCCAACTTTGCCATGCGGCGAGCCTCTTCTTGCTGCATTGAGGCAATCCTAGCCTCGAGCCTTGTCTCGAAAGCGCTGGTCTGTTGTTGCTCGCCAAATAACTCGTCGACGATCGCTGCGTTACGGGTTCGTGGGCTTGGCAAGGCTGGTTCCACATGCGGAACTGAAGGGGTGGCAATTGGCTGGGAAATTCTGAAAGCGGGAGGTGTGAAGGTTGTTTGAGGGTAGGGAGTTGGCCCGGGCGTTTGAGTGTGGGTGTGGGGAGTTGGCCCGAACGACATTGGGAGGTAGGGAGTTGGCCCTCGGGATGTTGGTTGAGGGTAGTATGGAGGCAGATATGGCTGAGGCATGGGAAGGGAAAGGGGTGGCCCACTCATGTATGGGTTAGATAAAGGTGCTACACTTGTGGAGGTAGCGGATCCGGGCATGACCGGATTATAGGGAGGTAGAGTGTTTGGTGAAGTGTTTAGGTTAGAATGGAATGGGTATGTTAATGTTTGGGGTCCTGGCATGACAGGAGGAAGGTGGGGGTTTTGGGAGGTGGCAGGAGCAGGGGTGGCTGCTAGCTGTCGTTGGAGAAGCTCAGCCATCATCGTCTTCAAAGAAGAGAGCTCGGCTGTGAGAGACTCCACCTTGTCTCCCAGTGAAGGAGGGCCGGCGCCTTGGGCCAGTATGTTTGAGGTGGAATTGAGGGGAGCTGCCGCAGAGCAGCTGACGATATCACTGACGGCGCTGTTGACGCAACCAGCGGTGGGACGTACATCGGTGAGGTCCTCCCATCTGAGGGTTGCCCGGTAGTGAGGATAGTCTGGGGCAACGACGGGAAGGCGAACGTCGGGAAAGGTGAGGCAGCTTCCATCGCGGCCGAGAAGTCAATGGCGGCGGGCGACGGGACGGCAATGGTGACTCCAGCACCCGGGGCCATCTCTTCTTCCGCTGCCGGAGACCGGACCATGGGAGTCAGTGCTTGTCCTGCCGAAGCTTCGGCCATCACTGCTCGGATGGCACGATATTTGGGGCGCTTTCGGTATGGAGCTATTGCTCAGTACCTTGGTTAGAAAAAGAACATTCAATCAATATCATATGAAAAAAATACTTTGGATGCGTGACATGTAATGATGTATGATTGTATGTCTAATGCAAGGATTGGATTGTGATTATAACGAATTCAATCCAAGTGAAAAAGGAGTGCATTAGATAAAATCCAAAAAGGTTCATTTCACAATACAGTTCCTTAAAATAAAAATGAAAGATAGGATGGGCTCGCGGGCCCAAGGATTGCGAGGAGATGCAGCCGTCAAATGCGATCCCAGGGGGTTATCCGTTTCTTCTGGAATCGTGCAGATCGGGCGTCGATGTCAGCCTGACGCTCCATGAAAAGATTGTACTCCTCCTCTTTGAGATTCGTCCAGACCCGAGCGATATGCGTCATGACCCGTTGAACTACTCCTTTTGCCGGTTGGCTGTCCAAGTCGATCGGGTCAAATAATTTGTTCGGCGCTGGTCTAACTCGTGGACTACCTCCAAACTGATGCATCACCCTTGCTGGACAGTAATAAGACGTCCCAGTGATCCCGGCGATCGGGATGTAATCTCCGTCTGGGGAGCTTGTAATGGCCAGGTCCACGTCAAAGCATTTGGCCTTCCGATAGAAATCATCTGGTTCCAGCGAGCGGAAAAGAGCTCTAACCCCTGCAAATGTGCAAGTTGGAAGTCGAGCGCGGTCCGATATGCGGTCGAGTAAGTCTGGAAACTGCTCCCGCCTGAATGACTCTCCGGTGATGCCGATGTGAGTGTAGAACCAGGCCTGGAGCAATGAGGGCTGAAGGAGAAGTGATGGTTCCGAACTCCTTCTCTTGTTTTCCGCAATATGTTGGTAAGACTGTAGTTCATCTCACCAACTAGATTAGGGAGGAAGGGTTGTCCTTTGAGAATGGCCTTCGTCAGGTAGACCGCTCGTCCGTGAATCGATTCCTTTTTGTAGGGATAGAGAACTGTTCCTGCGAACAAAAGGATGAAGGCACGCGCTGAACCTTGACCATCTCCTCTTTGTGGTATGTGTGCGCACGCCCTTCCAGCCTAGCGGCGCGCGGCGGTGGTTCTGGCTAACCCGAGGATCCGGGCCCGCTCCCCCGAGGCCCAGTCCGGTCGGCGTTACGGCTCGAACGCCGGACGCTGCGGAAAGGGGCCCCCGGTTGGGCCTTCCCTTGATTCGCGAACGGGTCTGCGGGGCGTTTCGCCAACCGTCTCCAGTTCCCTGGAGGCGACAGGCGAAAGGCTGCGTTAAGGCCTCGCTCGCGAATTTCGGGGAGAGCCCAGGAGCGGCTCGAGTAGCCGTCACCTCACCCCAAATGGCTCCAAAAAAAGGGTAGTGGTTTAGTTTTAGCTTTGGAAAACTGTTGTTCGGAGTCGCCACCGACTTAGTTTAAAAATGTGATTTTAAGTCGGAAAAATCAGAGTCTGGGTTCGGGGATTCCTATTTACTAACCTTAGTGCTTTACCACATGCGAAAAGGGTGGCGATTTGTCCAAAAAGTTACTTTTGATTGACGGGTGTTGGACCCGATCCGGGAGTGGGCCGGACTCGTATCGACGTTTTAACGGGCGTTGGACCCGAATTTAGGTTTGTTTGATTAAAAATCAACACACGACATAAACCTAAAGCCTAAGTCATGCGTGCAATCACAAACAATAAACGAGATGAAAGAGAGCGGGGAAGGGCGGTGGTTGCGGGCCTATGCACTTGGGCCCGCAACCCGTTACATATGGGCTTAAAATAAAATTCGGGGAGGCCCGCACCTCCCCTTTGTACCTTTGGTGAAGGTTGGGGCCGCTTTACTCTTCAAGCCCACGGTTTTTTAGGCCGGGGTAGAACCACGCGGTTTGATACACGCGCCTTCGTGCGATCTTCGAAATTTTGGATTTTGATTCTCCGAAGTGGCATGCTCAGTGTACATGTAAAGAAAATATAAGAGTGGTTAGTACCGTTAAATTCGAATGAAATTCGATTAAATCGAGAAAGGTAAGGCATGTCTTACCGTTTTGATCAGAGATGTTGGTTGATGTGAATTGTCGATGATATCCAAGAAATTTTCGTGTTTTACATGCAAAACAAGGAGAGATGAATGTTAGTAATGTATCTCAACGTGAAATATTAGTTCATATAAATGAACACGAAAAAAGTAACAAAAATGAAGTTAAAGAGATGCATTTATGTAAACTTCTCAAATGTTTAAAATTTTAACGACGGCAGAGGATCTAAAAGGGAGACACATTCAGATCCTAATTAAAAGTCCCAAATAGATTAGCCAACAGTTAAAAAATTCAATGTCAAATGTAAACAATTTTTAACAAACGAACTAACGTGTGAGTAAATTAGTCACGTACCCACAGAAATCAAATTTATTAGAAAGAAAGGGATTTACCTTTGGGATTTGTGATATGCTAAAACCCGTCTGCTTCGAGGAACAGTTTCAGCTTCCCCTTTCTTTTTTCCAATCAGAATCATGTGACCCGCAGAAGAAAACCCATCTTCCTTGTGGGTTTGCCAAACCACTGAACATCCTCCACGGATCATTGAGGTTGGAGTCGCCGCTGGTTCTGGACGCCGGGGGAAGGTGGATCGGCCACGGGTGGAGGACGCCGGAGGGAGGCTGCGGGTTGCCGAGCCGGTGAGGGGAGCGCCGGGAGCTGCCGCCGAGCCGGGGATCGCCGGAGTTGGTGAAGGAGGACAGCCGCCACTGTCGGGGGGTCCCGGAGGGGGTTCCGATCATGGCTGGGTTTGGGTGGTTCGCTGTCTTCAGAATCGATGAGGCGTCGGGACAGAGGAGTTGCTGGGCGTCGGCAGCAGGGTGACTCCGGGAACGGCAGGTTCCCTATTGCTTGGTTGTTGGAGGGCCGCCGGGACAGAGATGGTCCTGTCGCTGCCGGTTCTGAGGGAAGGCCGAGGTCGGAAGAGGCTTGATATTTCGCTGGGTCGGAATCCTCGTCAGCCAGGCTACTGCCGGTCGTGCGGGTGTCGAGAAGCTGAGACGGAGCTGCCGTTGCTGCCGGAACTCGGGACACCGGGAGGGGATGGAGCCCCACCGTTGCTGGTTCCGTGGACGTCGGGAGAGCTAAGGCGGGGAGCAGCCTTGGGGTTGAGGATGCCGGAGCCGAAATGGGTGCCGAGGGAGGAGAGCTAGGGATGAAGGCCTCCAAAGCTGCAGCGGCTTTGCTGGAATGAGAGATCACCAGGTCGCTCCAGGTCTGCTGGGATCTGGGCTCCTCGCCAGTCACGGCTGCCTCGGCTCGCCGTGGACTCGCCGTCGTCGGGGCGCACCGGAGAAGGAAGTCCGCGGGTTCGCCGTCATCGGGGAGCGTCGGAGGAGGAGAGCTGTCGTCGTGGGTCCTGATGGCGGAGAGAAGAAGGGTCTGGAGGCCGGGTCGCCGGAGGGGTTGTGATACCGCTGCGGGTTCATGAACGTCGGGGAAGGCGCGAAGAAGGGCGACGCTGTTGTTGTTTGAGAGGTAGGCTGTGCTCTGCAGATGCCTGGAAGATGTGGGCCGCCGTCGTTGAGTCAGAAGGATCAAAGACCGCCACAGCCCCAGGTATTGTGCTTTCCCTACTGCCGTTGTTGATCGCTCTGCATGGGTTGGTCCTCGAGGGGGGGGGGGTTTCCGTGGTGCTGTCTGTCCCTTACCTTGGTGGAGGAGACGGCCGAAGAGTGGGAAGCAAGATGAAAGCGAAAGAGGCTGAGAGAGAGCAAGAACCCAGGAAGGGAGATCGATGGCTTCGAAATCCTTCCTGGTATCTTATCGAGAAGATGAAGAATGTCTCCCGAAGAGAGAATTGGTAAGAATTCTTTGGAATTCTCTCTGATTCCCCCCCCTTGATTGAATCTGAATATTTCTTTTATAGTCCCTTCTGCTTTCGACCAGAAGCTTGTCTGGTTAGTAAATTTTGGTTCTATTCAGACTCAATTGGAATCGGACTAGTTTTTGGTTAGAAGAATTAAGGTTGTTAGGGGACAAAAATCGTCCTTGAGCGTTTGTCGAAATCTTCTTCTTCGCAGGTGACGGACAGTGGCAACGGATTGGTGAGTGAGAGGAGAATTCTCAGACTGTGCAGCGTGTGCGTGCAAGTGGGATTCTTGTCGGGAGATTGCAGGTTAGTTTGATCTCCTATTTTGGTCTGCGTTTGGGCTGCGAAGGATTGTGGGCTCGACTTGTATTTGGCTTGTTATTGCGGGCTGAGCTACTTTGGGCTCTTTGGAGAGAAATTGGGGGGCTTGGGTTTGCCCGGCCTCTTTTCTTTGGTTGGAGTTTGCTGTGGGCTTGTTTGAATTTTGGGTTTGATGAGCCTTTTTGCTTGGCCTTTCTCTCACTTTGGGTCGGGCTAGTTGTAATTGGTTGGCCTCTACCTCTCTTTTGTTTTGAGTTGGAGTTTCCATTAGCAAAAGAGATGTGTGTCTGACTCTGCTGAATGCGGATAGACTGCTGAGAGGGAAATCTAACAGAGGACGTTGTTGTGGTCGTAGGGGCAAGGGCCGACAGTACCGATGAAGAAGCCAGCCTGGTGGAGCCTTGGTTGTAGCAGTGGTTGAAGCAACAAGGTGATTACTGTAGATGCTTTCATTGCTGGCTGCTGGAGTATTGCTTCGAGTGGCATCCGTCGCGGCCGTAGCAGGTTGCTGCTGCTTCTGAAGTTACGACCGCGTCTGAGGATGTTGGTGCTTTCGCTGCATCTACTGAAGCTGTTGCAGAAACGGGAGTTGCAGTTGCGCAGTTGAGGGAGCAGCTGCTGAGATGATTTGGATTCCTCCGTTTTTTTATACAATCTTCTTGCTTGTATGAAGTTTGATGCTTGGCCAATTGCAACATCTCAGGCGGAAAATACGACTCTTGTGATACAATGTTTAGAACATCAAACGCGGAACGTACTCTCTCGCGGCCAATTTGAGGTATTATAGTATGTACGGTGTCAGTTGATATTTACAAAGTTCCCTGATGCTGATGTGCCCCTCTGTCGTGAACAAGGGGGACACGTTCGCTGGAGAGATTTGAAGCAAGCTGGTGATGTATTCTTTCGGCTTGTCGAAATGAGGCAGAGGAGATATTCCTGGGAGATGAGGGAATCCGGAGAGGTGTCCGTATTCCTCATAAAGCGGTGCGAGCTCCAGGGTACCAAAATGGAAGGTGTACGTGTTCGGGTGCCACCGGGCGACGAGGTGCTGCAGCATGAACCAATCGACTTCGAGTCTGATCAAATGGAGTAGACCTTTGAGCTTTTGCTTGACAAATTCCTGCTCTGAGGGTCTGAGCACCTTGAACCAATCCCGGAGTTTGTCAGAGGATGGAATGTCCGAGCGCAGTGCGATTGAGTCCATTTGATAAACCTGCATGCTTGGACGTCATTCAATTGTAATAACAATCCAATCCAACTCCTAACGTGAGATGAATTTGCATGCAAGTTTTTCTCCTACTTGAACAGTGATAATACCGAACAATTGTAAAAGCGTTGATATATTGATTATTGATTAACAAGCGTTCGTGTGAAATGGATGCAAATGAGTATGATGACATAAAAAGAGGAGGTAGGGAAGGGAGAAAGGAATTCGGAACCCCCCTGTGACCAACCCAAACCGCTGCAAAATGAACAGAGGTAGTGTTACAGTTTATCACATACAACACATACCTGAACCTGTCCCTACACAAGTAACAGCCACTTAGTAACAAGCAAATGCACGTGCGGCGTCTGGTACCTGTTGTGGGCAAGCAATTCTAGACTCGGTTGAAGGTTTCTAAGACCTCCCTCGGACTAAGGGAGGCGGGTCCCGGTCCATAGCCTACAAGCCGCAGGAAGCAGCGAGGCCGTGCCTTTCGGTGACCCCCTAAAGATCCTAGTCCCGGGTATAGGGACTTACCTATGTATGCCTAATGAAGCGGTAAACAAACACAGGTAGGAGATCATACAAAGGGCACCGAGCCAATCAATTACATGCGAAAACAAACAACTCCCCTCCGCATGTGGTTTGTAAAAGGTTTTCGGTAGGAATCCACATGCGGAGTGTCCCCAGCGGAGTCGCCATCCGGGATGTACGCGCGCCCTCCGGCCTAGCACGCGCGCTGGCGGTTCGGGCAACCCGAGGATCCGAGCCCGCTCCCCCGAGGCCCAATCCGGTCGACGTTCCGGCTCGAACGCCGGACGCTGCGGAAAGGGGACCCGGGGTTGGGCCTTCCCTTGTTTCCCGAGCGGATCTGCGGGACGCTTCGCCGACCGTCTCCAGTTCCCTGAAGGCGACGGGCGAAGGGCTGCGTTAAGACCTCGCTTGGGATTTTCGGGGAGGGCCCAAGGAGCGGCTCGGTCTGCCGTCACCTCATCCTAAATGGCTCCGAAAAAGAGGGGGTGTGGTTTAGTTTTACTTTGGAAAACTTTTGTTCGGAGTCGCCACCGACTTAGTTTAAAAATGTGATTTTAAGTCGGAAAAATCAGAATCTGGGTTCGGGGATTCCTATTTACTAACCTTTGTATTCTAAAACATGTGAAAGGGTGGCGATTTGTCCAAAAAGTTTAACTTTTGATTGACGGGTGTTGGGCCCGATCCGGGAGTAGGCCGGACTTTTATCGACGTTTTAACGGACGTTGGACCCGAGTTTTAGGTTTGTTTGATTAAAACCAATCATGCGACGCAAAACCTAAACCCTAAGCATACGCGCAATCACAAACAATTATTTAGATCAAAAGGACGGGGAAGGGCGGTGATTCCGAACCTATACACTTGGGCCCGCAATCCGTTACAAGTGGGCTTTAAATAAAATTCGGAGAGGCCCGCACCTCCCCTTTGTACCTTTGATTGAAGGTTGGGGCCGCTTTAAATCTTCGAGCCCACGGTTTTTTAGGCCGGGGTGGATCCACGCGGTTTGATACACGCGCCTTCGAGTTAATCTTCGAAATTGTTGGAGTTGACCTTCGAGGATTAAGTGCTCGATGTACATGCAAAGAAAATAAAGAAGCGGGTCAGAAAGTCCTAATTTAAATCGAAATGAATAATTAGGACTTAATGAAATAAGAGCGATGCTTACGGGGCGTTGTGAGCCGTTGATGTCGATCGTCCGCGTCGTCGGAGGATGCATTCCTTGGTAGTAATTCCTCGGTGTTTCCATGCAAAGTAGAGGAAGATGCCAATGGCATGCCGGTTTGAAGCTGCTGACACGGTTGTTGCGGCTGCTAGAGTCGCTGCTGCAGCCGGACTGGTTGCTGCAGCTTGCTCGGGTCGCTGCGACTTGCTGGGGTAGGTCGCAGCGGTTGGAACGGTCACTGCGACTTGCTGGAATACGTCGCAGCGGCTGGCATGGTCGCCGCGACTTGCTGGAATAAGTTGCAGCGGCTGGGATGGTCGCCATGGGAGCTGCTGCAGCTGTTGGAAGGCTGAGACGGAGGAGGCTCGCCGTGGGTTGGTGCGGCCGAGGGAAGTTGATGGATGTCGTTGGAGGACTTGGGGTGTCGAGAAGCGGGACGGCCGCTGTGGGGTTGTCGTCGGTCGAGGAGGGCTGGAGCTGGGCGCTTGTTGTTTTTGTGGAAGCTGCTGGTGGAGCTATTCTGCAGCACCGCAGCCATCATGCTTGAGGATCGCTCGTCGAAATTGGCTTCTGGTGCTTTGGGAAGCCGGTTAGCTGCTGTGGGGAGATGATTCACGGCTGTGGGGGGATCAGTTCGCTGCGACGGGGAAGCCGCTCTGTTTCGGCAAGGTGCTGGTTTGCCGTCATGGGGAACTGTTTCCTCTGTGTTATGATCGCGGCAGGAGCGTTCGTATCCGCTGCAGCTGAGGAGAGCCTGTACAGGTAAGGCAAAACATCAGTAATAAAAGAATCCTCCGCGAAGCCACGAGGCTTTGGGAGGTGGGTTTTGACAGTCCCGGGTTCTGCAGGGGAAGGCGGGCGTGGATCATCCCAGGAGCTGCTGCTTCACGAGAGGAGTTGGGGCTGCGCCAGGGCATGTCTGGGCTGGGCTGTCTGCCTTCGTGGTCACCTCCCGTCGTTGTTGCCGAGTTCGGTTGGTCTGGAGTCCGCTATATCCAGAAGTATGAAGTGTCCCTCCCTGTTTCCGTTGGACGCCCTGCTTGAGTTGGTCGTCGAGGGATTCCCTTTTGACGCTGGCCTCTTCCTCTTACCCTGTTTTGCAGATGTTGGGAGGTCACAGCAATGGAGGTCGGCGGGATGCGGGGGGGCTGGAGAGCTAGCTAGGATTCGTGAAAGACGGCTGAGCTCTTCTGTGGTGAAGACTGCCCCTCCCAGGTTGATCCCCCCTCCTCCTTTTATTTGCTTCTCCCCTTTCTTCTTATGGAAGGCTCCCCCCCTTATCCGGCAGCTGCGGCACTCCCTTCAAAAAGGAAGGCCATCATTGCTCCAGAAGACTACCACGGCTACCGGTGATAGCCTGCGGTGAGTTGAGGGGGCTGCTGTGACTGCTGCTGTTGACGTTGCTGGAAACGTCTCGCAGATGTGGCTACGGGTGGGGGTTCTGTCGGGGAAGGTAATCATGTTGGGCTAATGAAATTGGACTTGTGATGGGCTTGGACTTTGGCCATTTTGGGGAATGAATGTTGGGTTTATTGTGGGCATGAGTATCATTGCTTGTGGCCCGTACGTTAATTTGAGGTATTACAGTATCTTTCAGATATTGGAGTATACCTTGCTGATCACACTTAAGGTGGTCGGATCTGTAGAACCTTGATAGAATAAACATTCACCTTCTGCATCAACCTTCTGCTACTGTAGAAACCTTTTCAGGACTGCATAATTTAGATCAGACTTTGGCTGATCGTTCTCTCATCAAGTAGTTCACTTCGGGATCTGCTGTGTACGAGGATTCTGTAACCTACAGAAGCCTAACATTCCGCTGCTGGGTTCTATTAGTTGTAAAAACGCTAAAAATGCCATTACACTAATTTAGCCCCCCTCTTAGTGCCATTGTTACACCAACAACGTTGAACTGAACTTTAATTCTCATGACCATAGTGTGGAATTAAAAGTGGTAGCAGCATCATGCTCCGGCAAAATCGGGGTGGAGGCGATGACAGCAGGGAGCATCGTCGGTCTGACAGTATACGACATGCGCAAAGCAGCTTCTAAGGATATCAACATAAGACTCGCGAGCAAAAAACATGTGGTTAAAGTGTGGACTGGTTTAGGAGGGGAGTAGTAGATGGAGGACGAGTCAACACTTCCAGGATGTTAACACCATCTAGCGACGATCGTCTGCTAGTTTTACAGGTTTTTGTGTCTGGTTACTTAAACTTCGGGGGAAAAATTCTAAAAGGCCCATCCTTTGAGCCCGTATCAAAGCCTCCTTTTATCAAAGTCGTTTTTGGAATGACGACTCATGTCATTCGGTCATTCTGGCCTTAACATTTTTGGATAAATAAAGTCGTGTTTCCAGAAAACGGCTTTGACGAACGAGGTACGATCATGTTTTCAAAAGACGACTTTAGGCTCGAGTGCTTTGCAAAATAGTTTTGTTCCTGTAGCTTAATCAATTTTTTTTTTATTTAAATAACGAGGGTATTTTAGAATTTTTCTCTAAACTTAGCTGTGGATAAACAGATTAATCAGATGTCCATTCTAAGGATAAAATGGTTCGAACCAATTAATGAGTCACATTTGGATTAATGCGATAGTTTGAGTGGATAATCTCGATAAGGTTAAGGCGATATTTTTTATTGGTTAACCATAATATTGTGATTTTCTTAAAGGGCGGGTATTGAAATGAATAAAAGCGAGGGATTGTACGGACGACTCGCCGACCAATCTGGGGGGCGGGAGGGATGATGATGTCCACACAACCTTTCGCTTTTGTTTCTTTCTCGTTAAGAAAAAAGCGAGGGGGGGGGGGGGGGGGGGGGGGGGGTGAGGGATCAAATGCGACAACCTCCCCTCACCCATGTCTACCAACAACCTCGTACCCTGTCCCGACTTCCTCCTTCCCCTCCTCATTGCGTTGTCCCTTTGCTTGGTCGCCCATCCTGGGTCGTCCGCCAATGATCAACTCGAGAGGGTCTTCCGGGTTGACGATCACGGCTTCCGAGGAGACGGCAAATTCGACGACACCCAGGTAGAGGGAATGATTCGGTTGTTGATTTTACTGGAAGAAAAAGAAAATGTTTCCTTGATCTGAGGCTGGCTGGAATTGGGTATCTTCTCCCGGAGAAAATGTTGTGTGCCCTGTCGGTGGGGATGATCTGAATTTGTACTTCTTCTGCTGTTATGGGTGGGTTTCGATTGGAGATAGCTATAGTCGGGGTTTTCAATGGATTTGGATGCTTGCTCTTTCGGTACGGTCATGTGTCGTTTAGTGGCCTGCATTAGCAGAAGTGTGAGATCCTGACCAGTTAACAAGGAGTGCCCAGTGTCAATGGCGTGGTCAGTTCGGCGCTCCTTTTCGAAATTTCTTAACTCAAGATTTGTTCCTTCAGAGTTACTTGTATTGCGTTGTCAAGGAATTAGTCTTTTTCTTTCATCGTCAGCACCACCCGCACTTTAAAAGTAGGTGTTCGAAGCTGAAATGCGCACCCTTGGACGACATTGTTATCCTGCTTACTACTTCTCAGTGCCTTAAGGGTTTAGAATTTGGAATTGATTAATCATGAGAGTAGATGTCTCTGTTCTGTTCTTTTGTGATTCGGCATGAATCGGGGTTGGTGCAGCTGAGCCAGAGTGGGCTCAGCAGTCGACCTAAGTTTCTGGAGCGCATGCGTAAAGGCATGATTTGTTCCACAAATCTCACTGCACTGATAAAATACCTGATTCCACGGGCCCTGACTCGGTAATTTTCATCTCTGAGCTTCAATTTGATGAACGACATTCATGTGAAATTTCACATCTGTTCTCAGATTTTTCGAAATATTTGGAAGATAGCTTGTTCCTCCTCTAGGGAAGCGAGGATCCTTATTCCTTCTGGAAATACGTATGTAATCAATCCCATCGATTTCGGCGGGCCATGTCAATCCAAAATTACTCTTCAGGTACATTGTGCTTATTGCTAAGTACGTCGTCATCATTTGGTGTGACAGACTTCAGATAGAAAGTTTCCCTGCAGATCTCTGGAAACATCGTCGGTCCAACGGATCCTGAGGAATGGGAAGGATTGGATACAACGAGATGGATGTACTTTCATGGCATTATCCATTTAACCATTGAGGGAGGCGGCATAGTCAACGGAAGGGGAGACAAGTGGTGGGAACGAATTTGCAAGACTGGCAATGTTCGTGTGAATCTCCTTTTCGTTGCTTCCTGAATTGTTTCTGCTCACTACATTGTTGTTTTATGGCATCAAATTGTAATCTGATCTAACTTTTCTCTAAATTCTCTTTGCAGGCATGCCAGGAGGCTCCAACGGTTAGTGCTTCTTCCATTTGTCGCCCATCGATCAATACACTGAGAAAGCTTTGGTAACTAGAGTTGTTCGTCCAGATTTTCAAAATGCTAATATCAAGTATCCGACATATTCCAGGCTTTCAAGTTCCATAAATGTGATGATTTGACAATCCGAGACTTGGAGATAATCAACGGCCAGCACACCCATGTCACATTCACAAACTGCCACAGGGTTACGGCTTCAGATCTTAAAATACAAGCACCATCCACAAGCCCTAATACTGATGGAATCCACATAAGTTCGTCCCATGATATTGACATATCATCTAGTGAGATCGGAACAGGTTCTTTATCATCATCTCACAAAGGATGAATCTGTCTTAAGCTGCATTCAATTGTGCTGATTGCTCTGTGAAATTATTACTAATTCCGACTGTTTGATTGGACTTTCTTGCAACTTTTATGTAGGCGATGATTGTGTCTCTATAGTTGGAAATTCGTCGACGATTGTGATCAGGGATATTAGTTGTGGTCCAGGACATGGAATCAGGTAACGGCGATTCTTTTGCTTCGAAATTAGTGCCATTATGGTCGTATGCGTATGTGATTGTATTGTAATATCTGCCGATACAGTATTGGGAGTTTGGGGATATCAAACTCTTGGTCCCAAGTTCGAGATGTCATCGTTCAAAGTTCTATCCTTTCTGAAACCGAGTTCGGATTGAGAATCAAAACATGGCAGGTATGAAGCCACTGATAGTGTGATCCACAATGGGTTCTTTCTGCATCGACACCATTCATGCTGTCACTCTTCTATCCTAATCTCAGGGAGGCAGTGGCTTTGCGAAGGACATTATCTTCCAAAATGTGTTGATGAAGAATGTCGGCCATCCTATAGTTATCAATCAGTACTACTGCGACTCTTTTGTTCCATGTCTCAATCAGGTAGCACTCTCTGCGGGAATAAACACCAAGCACTGAAAGTAAATCCCCGGGACATAAAAAAAAGTTGCCAGGGTTCATCGTTGATATGCTTGTATTTTGCAGACATCGGCTGTTAAGGTGGCAAACATATCCTTTGTGAATATCAAAGGAACAACGGCCACTTCCCTTGCCATGATGTTCGCCTGCAGCGACAACTCTCCATGCGAGGGGCTATATCTCGAAGATGTTCATCTGGAGTCATATTACGGTGGCAAGACACGTTCCTTTTGTTGGATGGCTCAAGGCTCTACCTCTGGTCTGGTTCAACCTCCTCCCTGCTTCTCCCCCGACGACAGTTTCATAAAACAGGAAACGTCACCGGGTTCTGCTGCGCAGTCCATCTGACCGCATGACAAAGCTAGCTCAGACTGTCCACTTTCGACTAGCGTCAGACTATTTATCTAATGAGCCACGTTTTGCAGCATACAATGAAACATGGGGAGACTCGAAACTTCTCTACGCTGCTTGCTGGGTTGGTTAGACGGTACTTCGTCAGGGGGGGATGTTGACACAGTCCCAAAACATGGTTGGGCAACACTTAGAAGACGTAAATGAGATGAATGGGCACAGAGTAGTAACAATGCATTACATTATATGTAAATATGGCTTGTACTTTGACTTTACTTATTCAAAGAAGTGGAAGTTGATATGGCTATTAGCTTTAACTAAAATTTTGTAAGGCTAAAGTTTAAACTTGCTGGAGTTTTTGTACCCAACTAGTTGATTCGGTTCGAGGTCATGGATGAAGTAATGTTGCCTGGAATGCTAGCGAGTTTTTATTTATTCAGTTGAATCTGGTGATATAATTTTCCAACAGACAAGCATCTTCTGCACACCTACCTCCGCGAATCGACTCGACCAGAACATTTCCATTATGAAGGGTGGACAGGTCGTATGCAACAGGAGAATGTCGGTGTGATCGCTTAATCATTGTAATGATACGATACCAACGGGAGATATTGACCCCATACCAAAAGAGTTCACTCAACCTAAACCATGTAAGAAGAAGCCTTAAACCTCTCTTAGTAACCAAAATTATGAAAACTAAGGCAAGAACAACACCAACAGACAAAGACACACACCCTCTAAAACCGGCTTAGGTAAAAAATCAAGCACCGAAAGCTGGCATTGACAAGTCACAGTCTTTACATCCTGGGACGTATGACAAGTCCTAAAGTCCACTTTTTCTTGTCTGATGTTAGTTGCCTTTCTAGTGGTGGACCACGTGGTTGATGTTCTGCGCCGGCGAGGCTTGTATGGAATGGAGGTTGACGAGGGAGGATGCCCTAGCCATCTCGCTGGCGATAGGGACCACTGGGAGGTTGTCGCAGTTGCATATCTCAATCATAAACCCGTCCGGGTCATGGAAGAAGAGCTGGTTGACTTGGATCCCTCCTTCCTCGACAAGGGCACGCATGTACTCAATCCCCATGTCCTTCAGCTTGTTCTCCACAGCTCCCATGCTTTCGCACTACGTATATCGAAAAGGACCAGGAGTTACACTCGTAATTGCGAACCATCGAGATACAGTTAGCAATTTTTCTTTATAGTACAATACCTGGAACGATATGTGGTTATCCTTAGGGTTGATAGCCTCCTTCTTCTCAATCTTCGGCGGGTCCTCCGACTGAATGAAATGGATCCCGACCCCGTGCCCGAACAACCTACGACAAAAAAACGGAAAATGAGTAAAGCCTTCGTCGCACCTCCTACTGTCAATCAGTCAACGTTGTGTCGTTAAGGGGAAGAGGGAGGTTTCCGTGTACCATGCGCCGTCAAAGTCGAAAGAGCTGGGGCGGCGGATCGGCACAAACCCTAGGAAGTCCCGGTAGAAAGAGACGGACTGGTCGACGGACCCACAGACGAGGGAAATGTGGTTGAGGGACGTGAGGCGTAGAGGGTTGGTCGTGTTGACCTTCATGTTTGCTTTGTGTTCCGGCGAAGTCCTGCCTATCCGAGGAGACCGAGAAACGAGGCGCAGGAAACCAAACCTTACGAGGTCAACTCCTGCCGACGGAAACTAAAATAACGAGGGAGGGTGGGGGGATTTCGTTTACGTGGAGAATTGGGATGAAGGAGGAGGAGAAGAAGAGTAATGACCGACGACAGACTTTGGGGGTGAGAATATATAGGCGGGGTGGTCAGGGAATGCCTCGTGTCAATGTGGGTGATGGTTACACGTAGGATCCTCCTCCTCGTATTCTTGCGGGAGTTGTTTTTCTCGGTTGTTTCGTGGATTACGATAAAAAGAAGAGCAAAATAATATTAAGTACACAACTATCCAAATCCAGGGCAGACGACGACGAAAACCCCGGCAAAATAGTTTTGGGAAGGTATGGATCTCTCTCTCTTCCTCTCTAGTCCACCTTGACATTTTCCAGGTAAAAAGCAAGCAAACCTTGTTCAAGCAACCACGCCGGGTTATTACCCAACATCATCAACATCGGCTTCTTTTCCTAATCAGTTTGTTGCCGAATATTTTATTTAGGGTTTCGTCTCCGCCTCAACTTCCACATCTCCTTTTCCTTCAAATAAGGAAAACACCGTCTCACCCAAAGCAACGATTGCTTTTTGCTGCTTTGATAATGTCAACAGGCGATGGGCGGTGGGGGAAAACGGCTACCAAACGTACGAATCTTCGGCCGGCCATGAACGCGGACCGTGACCACGGAAGTAAACTCATTCTAACCACCCGACCTCTTGGAAGACAGATTCCTAATGCTGCTCCGATCTCCAAAGCCATGGATCCTCTCAGTAGAAAATAAAGGAAACAAAACAAAAAGGGAAGGTTCCTTAAAAGAAACTTGATTATGTTTGATTAATGTTAAAAGCATTACCCTTCCTCCCACCATTAAAAGTAGTTTATAATCTCATTTAAATGAAACAATGAGACTAACAATGACAATGACAGACAGTAACTCTACCCAATCATTTTTTAATGCTTCCCCAGCCATGGGATTGTATTAAAATTTGTTTCCTTTCCGTATGATTTACTTTTTGAGAAATTTTTTAATGAGTTTTTGTGGCTCGGATGATGATCATCCAACTCTTCAATAAGGAAATAATAAGACAAGGAGGTTGAGCAACAGGTGTGTAAGCAGGTGAAGTCGAGTTCTCGGCGAAGTTTTCTTTTCGCTTCTTTATATATCACCGGTAAACGCGTTTTGCCTGGTGGAGTTGAAGAAATTTAATCACTTGCGATCTTGGGAGGAGAGGAGGATGTCTTACTGCTGAAGGGAATCTCCTCCCGAGACCCTATTTCGGAATTAAAGAAGTGTGGCAGCTGGGAAGGTTCGCTTCAAAATTTCTGCCGGCTCGGAAGAAATTAGAGGGAGATGTCAGCAAATAAGCAGTTGTAAAGACAAAAGCATTAGGAAATCCAGGAAGTAAGGCTAATTCAGATCTATAGAGGCCGACTTTCCTTTCAACGGAAGCAACTCAAAAGATTTTAGGCTCCTGTTAAGAGGGGCCTTTCAATCCGAGAAGGAAATCTACACGTCCTAAAGGATGGACAGATGGATCCACATTCCAACATCCCAAGGCTTACTAACCTCCGGTTGAACCTCTGTTTATAGGAAAAATGTGATATCCTTCTTCGAACCAAAATCGATATCATGTTTTGCACTTAAATGCTGCATTTGAGGACTTCACCGTCCTCTTGCAGCGTGCCATGCAGATGCATAAGAATGTATCGATGGCATGCCTTACCATAGAGCTCCATAATCTTCTGAATGGAACCTTCTTGGATACCTGGCGGGATCTGATGCTCGAGCAAATGCTCTAAATTGTTGAAATGGTCCACATCTGCTAGACAAGAAACCACATCCTCAAAAGCAAAGAGGTTTTCGATAAGAAGCCTTTTGTGAGAGTTATCCTTGAGCTATTTGAAATGCTACCCTGGGAGATGAGCTAAATAAAGCAGGCTTTTCTACTAGTTTAGAATTTTCAGCAGAACTGCATGACTCTTCTATGAGAACCGCCACCACCACATTCGCCCACCACCCATGCAGGAATTGCAGATGCTCACATTGGAGCTTTCCGACTTTGCTGAAGGAGGCTAAGGACGAGGCTTAGCTCTTGTAGATGATGATGTTAGTAGTTTAATTAGGAAAGTTAAGGCTGCAGAGGGGCGCGAGCCTGGTATGCTGACAGAAATCCAGGATGAATTGCGGGAGGCACTGAGGTGTGTATTTGCAGGGGAGAGAGTGCAACGGTTCTGGCCTGTCGAGTTGAATCTGTTGGATTGTTTCAATCATCACAGCGATTAGCGATGATTGAGTTCTGGGTCAGCCGTAAGTCAGCATCTGATGAAGTTTCTGGCCTTCGATGTAGGATTAAGATCTTACAATTGTAGGCATTCATGATGAAAGCTGATATATTCTATCATGGTTGGCTTCATTTCGTGTGCTGGAGACACACTTTGAATTGTTTTTGGAAATTCTTTTGCTGAAGTGGATACATCTGCTGCATTTGCATATGACAACTAGTGTTTTTCTTTGCAGCTTTGATCCATCCGTTTCCAACAGTTTTTTCGTATATTAACCATATGCGATTTCAAACCTTTTCTTTTCCATTATGTGATTGAGATTCTCGATTGTTGTTGGATTTTAGAAGGAGCGAACTTCCTTAATTTCCCAAGGGAGGTTCCTGTCGGGTTCAGTTAAATGAACTCTCCGCTATTTACAGTTCATCCTGTGAAGGTGCTCCAGAACTAAAAGAAGGTTCTCTATAGAGCATATCTAATGTATTCTCAACGAAAATAGTCGTGATGATATATGTTGAGCACATGAGTTGGAAGCTGTTTTTGTTCTATTCATCATCCGGAAACTCCATGGCTGAAAGAGGTGAACAGGAGGATCTGGATCATGATTCGGCTAGCTTTTTCTGCTTCTGTTTCAGTTCATCCCAGTATAGCCTGCAAGGTGACATTCAAAGGAATCGTCAAAACTTCTTTTCATGCGAATTTATCTCAAAAGTGCACATCGAGTTTCAGAGAAATGAATGGATCTGGAGATCAACAATTATTTTCTCTATGCAGTTGCATTGATAAAGCCAAATACGCCTGAGTATTTGATACTATGATTGCATTATTTGTAAAATTGTGCTTTGGAATTTGTGTATATGGATAACGGCATCAACTACCTGCCAGTGCTCAAAGAAGAGGCTATGGAACAGGATGACCGACTGCAAACCGCTAGAAGGGAACCTTGTCAACTGTTTGTCCATTGAATAGCTTGGCCAGGCCGGAAGCAAATCTGATCATTTCCGGAAGCGTTAGAACAATTCTGCTGCGAGAGATTCTGCTACAACAATTTCACTAGATTGCTCAGTTGCTTACCCGGCCACTAATAGAAGAAGAGCTAGTACCCAGAAAAAGTACTGATAGCACTTGTACTTTGATTTCTTATGCTTTACATCGTACCCAGCAGGGATATATCGGCGGCTTACGTATCCATATTGGGGTCGAATGAACAGTACAAATCCCAGTAGGAACCCAGCAATGAATCCACCGATATGCGCACTGTTGTCCACATGAGGGATGATAATTCCGATGGCTAGATTAATGGCTACGACGATGATCAGCATGAATAGGGCCGTACACTGAATCCTGACAGAGTTAGGTACTCGTTTTTTAACCTCTCTTGAAACACAGTTTTGGTTTACCTTACCTTGTTTGCATAGATTGTCCAGTTTGTAATCAGCTCAGACAGCATTGCGCCGAGCAGTCCAAAGAGAGCCCCAGAAGCGCCGACTGATATCTTATCAGCGTGATCGACATTTAATGTCGACAACAAACTGCCCCCGAAGCCAGACACCACGTACAGTGCTCCGATATTCACTGCATATGCAAAGTACAGGATTTCGGAGAGAGGCAGTTAGAATGGCTAACTGTAGAGTGCGTATTAGAATTTTGTCTCCATGGGCTTATCATTCTTACAGAATCCAAATTCTCGTTCGAGTCCTGTCCCGACGAACATCAGGCTGAGCATATTTGTTGCCAGGTGTGCGACTCCTGCGTGAAGCCATATACAAGAGAGGAGGCGCCACCAGTCCCCATCATCGACGACCAGCTTGTGATCAAGCCCTCCTAGTTTCACGAGCCTGTCGCAACGCTAAACCCTCGTAAACCCAAAAAGGATAATCATCCACAAATAAGAAAACTACCTTCAGGACACCTACGTGATGGCGGTGGGGCCTAAGAGAGGGTTCTCCTGTAACGGCTCGAAAGAGAATCTCCCTAACGTGGGGTACAAGACGCAATCCTCCGGTTGCCTGGAGGGGCAGTCATTGACGTACATCTCGTACACGAAGGCCGCGACATTGGCGACGAAGATCAAGGGGACAAGCCAAGGGAACCATTGCCGGGCAAGGGCAGGGGGAGGGGGGAGCTGGTGGTGGGGGTTAGGGCGATGCATGGTGGCAATGCCCTTCTGGATGTCTTTATTCGATAGAGGCAAGCCCTTCCCCATTAAGGAGGACGAAGACTACGGTTTCGCAGTCGGAGAAAAGACCATTGCAGATATAGATTTGGGAAGACAATTCGGTTGTTGGTAACAGAGGAGAAGATTGGGGGCTGGTAAGAAAATGAAGATCCGCCATATGTGGGGCAAAATGCTGTTAAAAAGTTACGGGTTCGGTTTCTCCCTCGCTATCTCGGACTAACCAAAAAAAAACATGTTCTATGAATACTCTCGATACATCGAAATGCCGAGTATACAAGTCCTATAAATATGGCTTGCTCAGGAACATGCGACCGACCTAACAAGTCGATAACATACATTATACCGGAAATCTTCCGCAAGGATTGGATAGGAACCTCAAATGAAGGTAATGGATTCGTCGATGATAAGCTATGAAGGTGTTGACATGGCAAAATCTTGGGCCTAATTATGAGAACCCACAAACCCATTTCGCCGACCCATATCAAGTCTACCAAGACCGTGACATAAATTTTAGGCTCATTTTATAAAGCCCATATGTCCAGGGGTCTTTAAGAGCGTTTACAAACCTACCGTTATGTGAGCCCGCTAAGGAAGTACAAAGTCTACAAAGGACTGGTGGGGTCCGAGTCTACGGGGGTCCCAGTCTACGACGGTCCAGGCCTACGACGGTCCGAGTCTACGACGGTCCGAGTCTACGACTGTCAGAAAAGATCTTGACTATGAGATTTTTGAGAAGAAAATTATGGGGCCACGTTCCCATGATTTGAAAAGATCTTCCGCTGGAGAAAATCTGAGGATAAGTTTCTAATCCTTGAGGAAAAGAAACCATTAAGTTTACAACGTGGATAAGACCCACGTTGCCAGGATCAAGTTGTTCTTAAGATTCTAGGAAGTTGATTGGGAGGGCAACGACCTGGAGATATCCTTGGAGAACGTGTCAAACACCCCAAACCTATCAAGATTTAATATAAATAGGGGGAAGATCTTCCTTGAAAGATCACGATCAATCAAACACACAAAGTTTTGCTTTGATTGTCACCTTTAGATTGTTAGGATTCCCCGATCTAGGAGAAATCCTTAAGGTTTCATTGATCTCCACTTCCACCGTCGGAGTGAGCAACCGTAGCTCCGACAACCAAATTCCGCCTTCGTTCCGCCACCAGGGTGAGCAACCGTAGCTTTGGTATCCACATCCGCCACTACCTTCGACCACACTCCGTCCACCAAGCCCCAACCGACCAGATTCCATCATCCAAGTTCGCAAGTCTACAGCGTCCTGCGGCAAGTTTACGACGTCACCACCATCCGTACGATCGTTTTTACTTTATTTCTATGACTGTAAGCTCTTATTTTCTATTGTAAGACTTTATTCAATCGATTTCTTCAATTACTTACTGGCGACCACATCTATAAAATCCCTGTGAGTCTTATTGCTAAATATTTCCGGCGAACAGAAAGACTCGATGATCGGCAGAAACAGATTTTTCTTGACGTAGCATCGTGCTTCCCCAATATTAGGAGGAGAAGTCATGCTGCTGCAATGTACATGTGGATGGCACGTAAGTTTTACCCCATTGAGGGCATCGGTATCCTCTCGAACAAATCGCTCGTGAAGATCAGCGACGACGATATCGTCTCGATTCATGAACAACTCCTGGCTGTGGGTAGGGAACTAGTTCGCCAAGAAAGCCCCTTAATTCTTGGAAATCGCAGCAGACTTTGGAACCCTGAGGGTACTATGAAGCAAAGAGGCAAGATCATCTTCACAAAATACAGGTTGCTGCTATTCCTTTTGATGTTTATTTTATACACTCTCTTCATCATTAAGTTCGTCATCCTGATCGAGTTGATTTCTGACATCCTTCAGGGAAGTCAGAATGTTGTTGCCCTCGATCTAGGAATAATTGCAGAGGATGGACTTTTCATGCCAGAGGAATTCGCAAGCTTTCTGAACCTGAGGTGCATTCAGTTAGATGGAGGAAATTTTGTGGGTCTCGCAGTTAAGGTGGCCTCACTGGCAGAACTGCCCCGGAAGTTGCCTGACAACGAATCTCAAGATGGAGCGCTTGACTGTCCTAGAGATACCTGGCCTCAACATTGGACATGGATGGGTTCAATCTTTGGTACAGAACAGCTTCTCATATCCAACCCTTGTTTTGGTGTATGAGGTTTCTTCATCTCTCCTTGCCTGGTTTTGCCTGAACATGGATGCCTTTTTCTTCTTGCCGCATATGGCAACCAATCTAAGAGTACTGGAGCTATCTGACGGCATTTTGACTGCGACACGGGATTCATAGTCATGGTTGAGGTCAGCTTTACTAGTGCAAATTACAAGGCATGATCAAGGACTGTTCATCATCATGGGTCTGCCCCATCTCTTTCTCCATGCTACAAAGATTTTAAATTTAATTTGTTTGGTTATTATTTCAACTTCGATTAAGAATTCTTACAAGACTTATCTATTGCGTTTTGCAGATTCGAGGAATTCTATTAAGACTTGTACATGATCACTCCACATAAGGATGTTCACAATTTTATTACAGGAGAAAGAGGAAGAAAGAATTGAATGTGTTGTCCATGACAGACTGTGATAAGGATGCTACATTGCCGAAGCAGACGAGGACTTTGCAGAAGTGATGCTGCATCCGCAGTAACTGAAGCCAAACCAGACGCCATATGAAACAAAGGTGTTGTAGGAGAAGGGTACAGATCTCATGTATAAGGGCGTTCACGATTTTATTACAAGAGCAAGAGGAGTAAAGAACTGAATGCTTTGCCCGTGACAGACTCTGATCAGGATGCTACATTGCCAAAGCAGATGATGACTTTGTAGAAGTGCTGCTGCCTCCGCAGTAATCGAAGCCGAACCAGACACCATAAGGAACAAAGGTGTCGTAGTAGAAGGTTATGGATCTCGTGTAATAGCCATAGATGGTTACGGTTTCGGGCAGCCAACCATCATAACCAGACCTGTAGAAGTACATGTAACAGACTTGGTACGTGCAGGGTCCGTAAATCTCAAACTCGTCCGTGGAGCACCTCTCAAATGTTCGGCTCGCCGGGTCGTCGATCCTCGGAACATACACCTGATAATCCCATGCCAATATCATCAAACTGGACTGATTTGCCTGGCTGAACATGTACATGTCATAAGATTGGAAACATTACCTGGTTTCCGTAGGCGTCACCGAACGCAAGACTGATCTCATCCCTCGTGTACACAGGCGAGGAGCAGCTTGTTGTCACGGAAACCGTGTAAGAGCAGCTTCCTGAGTTCTGTGAGATGAAACAAAACACCCCAAATCCTTACAAAGGGCGTGCTTGGCAGAAGAATTCTCAATTCACTCTCTAACGGCGAGAAGCCCAAACACAATACAATGATGCACTCCGAAAGCAAAACTAAACAAGGCCCCTCCAATCCTCACAGCCAAAGTTAAATTCAACACCCACGAACCCCAGATAGATAGGTTTTCGTTACCTGGGTATGATTAAGCTTGAAGGATCTGGACTCATGGGGGGGATCCGAGGGCCCGGATACCTCAGAGAGATGCGAGCTCGCTTCGGAGAAAACCAGGAACAACAGAGCAAACCAGAGCAACATGCTCTGTTCTTTCACCATCCCTCTGTATGTTTCTTTCTTTTTTTTTTTCTGTTGTTAAAGAGAACAAAAAAGTTTCATTCATTCATGGAGAAGATTCCAAGAAACATTATGAATCCCCCTCTCCCCCCATATTCAAAAACCCATAATTTAATATAAATTTTCTTATTAGATAGTCAATCATAGAGTGCGGGTCCAAATTTGCTCCTCAGAAAAGTTGTTGGCATCCACTTTTAGGAATATGCCTGTAAAGCATGAGTCGGCCTTAGTTGACTGAAACTGGATAAGATATGAATTTCAATGTTCCATATCACAAGAACAACAACATTTGATTCAGCCAAATTTGGGATAAACGATTGTGAGGTTCGGGTCACAATTAGGGTCATCTTTGTCAGACGAGAACCGATGTTTGGATCGATTACACTGCTGTTGAGTAGCTAGCCATTTTGGGCTTCGATAGGGCAAGATCCATCGTCACAGCTGTCGATCCAGTCGAAGTAGCACCCGGTCGAGGCAAGATCATGTCGAAGTACGGACAAGGCGAAGTTCAATCGAGGCCCAATCGAAGGAAGTGGCGGTCGAAGGAAGAATTTCAATCGAAGTTCCAGACTTAGTCAATTTTAAGTCAAAATTTCAAACTTAGACAAATTTTAGTCGAAGTTCCAGAATTAGCCAATTTTCAGTCGAAGTTCCAAGACTTAGTCAATTTTCAGTCGAAGTTCTACCAAGACTTAGTCGAAATATGTTAAGTGTGCAATTGGTTTTAATTTATGTCTAGCGGTTACGATAGCGCTTGTGTTAACGGTATTTGCTAAGATAAGATCAAGTGTTAGTATAAATACGGGGTTAGTCTCTTATAATAACACACATGACAATCATTCAAAGATCCCGAGAGGCTTCTTGGTTGTATCCTTATACTTTGTTTTCAAGAAATGGAAGTATGTGTTTTCTTTCCTGTATTCTTGTTCTTTACTCTACTGTCTGTTTGAAAAGTCTTAGTGACTATATCTGTTTATAATCTTTCGGTCATCGTTATATCATGATGTGTTTTGTCCGAAAACAGTAGCAACACCGAAAAGTCGAGCACAACAATATTTTCTTGAAAGTAGAGGGAAAAGAAACAAGTATCAGACTTATGTTCATCGAATCACAAAAGAATTTATTCCAATATGATACAAAATCAAGGCATCTGAGGAAGAATGAAACGATGTTTAGTTAACAAGAAGGGAAGTATAACTAATGCTTACCCTTATGTCATTGTCCTGATTAACAAGTGACTAGAGCCTAAAAAATGATTTTGTCGCGCTTTCCTGCCTTGGTTCGTTGGTTTGTTCTACTTTCGCTACTTCAGCAAATTCGACGAGTTGTGGTTTTTAGACCACCGAACATTGTTTCACTCTAGGGTGAAGCAATTCCTTTAGGTATTCTCTCCGGCTCGAAGTTAGTATGGAGACAATAACTCTTACGTTAAATGGCTCCGAAAGTACTACCTTCAAGTTCTTTAACATAGAGACTATTAATAATATCTTGTGTAATTGACTTATGATGAGAATATGGTACCACTTATTTTTTTAACTCATAATACTTTGATATTAGAAATATATGTGAATTTAAAGTTTAATGACGAACCTCGAAGTGATTCTTATTTCTTGTGGTTTTTTCAACGTGGAAAAAAGGTAATAGGGTTTATCCGAGAGAGAATTGAGGATGTGGTCGTAACAAAACATTTCATCTTCCTTTCTTTTCTTTTTTTTACCCACAACTATTAGATCGTCCTTGTTTGAAGTGAGGTATCCAACGTCACGTCCAAATCAAACACATATGTAATCTCTGGGGCCTTTAGTAGTAACATCATCTTGTGCCTTAAATAAATATGTTGACACTAAGAAGAGACACTTCATTTTTTTAACATTCATATCCAAACAAGCAGACATGATTCTTTATAAAACAATTCTTTAAAGACAAAGAGTCGCGGTTGTTTGCCACAAGGTACAAACTTCAAACACAAAGGGCTACGTTTCGTTGATGATAATCGTATCCAACTCCCAATAATTACCTTTAATTATTTCTCATAGAACATGTACTCCTTTTATGTAGAAATGAATTGGGTCCATAGAAGAAAGTCCACAGTAAATTTTAACTCAAAAGGCAACATCGAAACTCATCCATGTGTGCTTTAAATTGCAGTTGAAGAAAGATGGTACAATCAATAATATATAACCACTCCTTACTTTAGAAAATGTTCGTGGAAAAGAGACGAGGATGATGATATTTATTTTTACAACAATAATGGAATCACACCTAATTCTTACACCAGAAATTCAATTCCAATTACATCAAAGGCGTCCTTTCATGCCAACCTCTCCGTTTCTCCTTTAGGTTTATCTCAACATTTTTTTAACTAGCTACACGTTGCTTAGGGTTGCCCTTTGTTTTGAATTCGAAGCCATATTTTCTTCGAGCTTATATATAGCATGGAATGTTTGAGATCGATTTCTGGCCGCTTTCGAAGACGTCATGTGGCAGGTGATGTTCGGAATCAGGAGGGGAGCGTCTAGGGGCGATCAACATGTGACGTTGTTTGTTGTTCGTGTTTGGGGGATCTGGATTCATTATTTGTCACTTAATTCCATTGTACCGCAAGGTTATCCGGCATGGTGCCGTGCCGCCGTGGACGTCGATATGGAGATTTTTCTTTTAGGGTTGTCCTTGTTTCCAAAGGGCACCGGCAATGGAATCGATCTTCAGCTTTCAATACCATATCAATCGTTCCAGCGATATTAATAACATAGTACACATGAGAATGATTGGACGATCAAGAGGTGCACAGTAAATTCGTACTGCAGGAAAATTCAAAATGACACCGTAAACACACAATGGTATATTTACGTTCTGAATGTTATCGAAGGGGATCGTGATGGGAAATGATACGACCCGAGTATTTCCACCGATGTCGAACAGCATGAGTTTATCCTCTGTTGCTTGCGTCGCGACTTCTCGGCTGGAGCCGTGTGGGATCAAAATTGCAATGATAAAAATGGAAGTCTTACGCTAATTATGCAGGTACGATTAGTTCCTGTTGAGTAGCTCTTCTATCATCTGAAGGGCGATCTTCTCCTCTTCTCCTAATCCGCTCCCGACATCACATTTGCAATCTGTCTTGACGTTCTCCGATGGCAACTCGCCGTCTGTGACCGGACCCTCCATGACTCCTTCGCCCGTCCCGCTACTGCCGCTGCCGTCCGACTTCCTATCAAGCTCTACTGTCATGACCCAGTTCGACTCGGAGCGGTTCCCTGCCCCCTTCTGCCACACCCCAATATGCGAGCTCTGATTGTCGAGCCTAAGGCAAGTCAGTGACGGTGACGGCGCCTTGCTGCATTTCCTCAGCTTCGCATTCAGTATTGCCGATACCGACGGTGAAGACGAAGATCCATCGGCGGCCTTCTCGCGCCCTTGCTGGTCAGGAGCCGCGACAGGGAAGTTGGTCTTGGCGTTGCGGCCGGACATGAGGACGGCGGCCTCGTCATAGGCCCGTGCTGCCTCCTCCGCGGTGTCGAACGTCCCAAGCCAAACCCTCCTCTTCCTAATACAAAAAAAAAAAAAAAAAGAGCGAAATACATTAAGGAGGCTTTTCATGGAACACAGGACTGAAACCGACGATGTCGGGAGATGAAAAGTAGGGAATGGGCGAAGTGGGGCAGGAAGGATAGAAAGGTTAAAAGGGGGTAAGTACAGCAGAGGGTGTCGAATCTCGGAGACCCAAGAACCCCGATTGCGCTGTCTGACACCCCTGAACTTCTTCCCCTTGCTGTCAGAATGGTGTTGTTGTTCGGTTCGTCCCATGCCGTGGTGTGTGTTCTGTTAATTTTGTGTCAGAGGAGACTGTCGGGGAGAGGAGAATGGGGTTAATTTATGGGAAGTCTGAGGAAAAAGACAAAAAAAATAAAGTAGGAAATTTGAGTAAAAATAAATAAATAATATATCAATTTAAGGACTTAAATTTGGGCCAATGACAACTTAGTTCGTCTGATTTTCTCATTGCTTTCACGTTGATTTTGATTTATTTAGAAAACAAAAAACAAAGCTTTAATAAATCATAACAGAAAAGAAAATTATAAAAAGAATAGTTAATAATGATGTGAAGACTACACAAATTAGACGATGGGATGGGTTAATTGTGGGACTGCTGCTATGAATTAGACGGGTGTCTGTGGAGGCCTATATTTTGCCTCTGCAACTTCGTTTAAACCATGACAAAATAATTTTTTTTTTTATTTAGGAGTTTGGAAAAGACTACGAGTTCTTAAAAAGGGCAGATCAAAGAAAGCACTGCCAACACTTCCACATAAAAGATAATAGTACATTTTCTTCTCGTAAAGTTTTTTACTCGACCGATTCAAAATTTTATCATTTAGGCTATGTTTGAAAAGGAGAGAAAAGGAGGGAAAAGAAAAGAAAAGAAAAGAAAAGTGAAGGGAGTGAGAGGCGGAATTGGAAGAAAAGGACAAAAATTTCTTTTCTTTTCTTTTCTCACCTTTTCAAACAGAGCCAATTTCACTTTTCTCTGCCCATTTTGGTAGAAACTGTAATGCCGTCTTGAACGGATGCATGTTTTTTTTTTTTAATTATTAAGAAAATGGATAGAGAATATCTTCATGAACCAAACGCCTGTTGTTGCTTACTTTCGTGTCATTGTGAAATACTTTCTAAGGAACTTTGCCCAAAATTTACGGATGATAATCATATTGTTGCAGCCCCAAGGATAATCTCCGAAAGCGACTAGGATTGTATCGAGTGGCTGCGCTCCTTTACTGGTCAAACTTCAAGCTATTCGATCCCCTTGTAGTTTCTGTGTTTTATTGAATTTGTTCGAGATTTTATGAAACCTAATCCAGAGGCAAGAGTTAGATGAACATATTTGGTCTTAGACTGAGCTCCAATTATAGTCGGGTTAAATAGAATCAACAGGGAGTTCGAGTTTGAGTATTATTTTCCCAGTTATTAGAATCCTTCGCTCTTGTTGCCCCCAACTACCGGTCGATTTAGGAAACGACGCCTGTTCGCGCACAGAATGGAACACGTCGGAAATATTTGGCAAAGGACTCACAGTAGTAGTATTGTGGTCGCCAGTAAGAAGATGCACTAACTTTATACAAAATGATGCAAGTCTTACAATCTTTAGAACATTAAAAGAAAAGGGCTTACAGCCATTAAAAGGAAAAAGGGACACGATGGTGACGATGTAGGATCTTGTAACGGCGGAGAACACGTGACGAAGGCCTTGGAAGCTCGCTCCGTCGGTGGTAGTCGCTGGCGGAGAGTTGTGACGAAGGCCCTACGAGCTCACTCCGTCGGTGGTGTCGCTGGCGGGGGGTTGACAGCAAAGGCCCTACGAGCTCACTCTGCTGGTGGAGAGGAAGTTGACCGATGAACCGGGTCGAGGTGTCTAATTTCCTAAGGTTGACGAACAAACTTCAGTATTTTGGCTGTGTGTGGTCGTGTCCTGTCTCGAAGAATCCCTCTGCTATTTATAGAGGATTGGTACGCGATTAACGCGTAACAGATAAATCTTTTTATAGATCGTGTTACAAATCGTGATCCCTAATGTCGTGGGAGTGTCTCAACAACCCCCTTGATATATGGGATCACGTTCCTGGATATTTAAGATCAGTTACGATCTTTAGTAAACGTGATTGAAAATGAATAAATTTATTCCAACCTCGTCGACTTGACCGACTTGTACGGACTGCGATCGACTTGGTCGACTTTATCCAGGATTCCGTCGATTCGACTCTACTAGTAGGCCTAGCTACTGTTGAGTCATCTTGATTGGCTTTGATCACCATGTCCCTTCATCGTGAGTCGACCTAGTCGACCCCGTTTATAAGTCGACCTAATCGACTTTGTCATAAATCGACCTAGTCGATTTCGTCGTGAGTTGGCCTAGACGATTACGTCTTGGGCTGACTCGGAGTGTGACTTGAGGGAATACTGGGTTTCTGTTCTAAACCCAGGCCCAAAATTAATTGCCATGTCAACATAAGCCCCCCTTTTATGCTGGGTTGGCTATGCCGACTCAGCAGAAATCATACCCTTTATATATAAAGGAGAGTCATCGTCCTTTTTCCGCACTTTTCTTCCTTGCTCAACACTTCTTCATCTTCTCCAAGAAACTAGAAACCCTCGCTTCCCGGAAAACTCTTCGTCTCCCTCTCCCAAACATCTTCCGATCCTTAAAAAGATGTCGACTTTCAAGGCTTTCGAGGTCCATAATCAGCGTGCGGGGCCAACCGGACCCATTCCGGTCACAGAGGATCAGGGATCGGGCGTCACCCTCGGACCTATCCTGCCGGAGCGTCTTTTCCCGGGGACAGTGCCGCTCAACTATCTCATCACCGAGAAGCCCATCCCGATCTGCCATCCTAACTTCGTCGATCCCCTCAACTGGGAAGGTCAGGGATCCTTCCTGTGTTTTCCTTCTTCGTCTAAATCTGAGATGGTGGAATGGCTCGAGATGTGGGAGGAGCACTTCACGGAGAGATTTAGGAGTCAGAAGATTTTGAGGTTCTTTAGGATGTCCGTGGTAGACAAGAGTTGTGATCCTAGAGTCTGCTCGGCTATGCTGCCCTTCTGGAATTCCTCAGTCAATTGCTTCTATTTCCCGGAGGGTCCCATGTCTATTACGTTGGCAGATGTGAAGATTTTGGCCAGGTGCAAAGTCAATAGCCTCCCTGTTCGCCAATACTCTTTGGCAGGCGACATTAATCCCAAGGGCACCCTTCAGTACATGGAGGTGGTAAGCAGGCACTTAAAAATGGCCTCAGCAGGCAAAAAGCCAGATGAGAAGCTGTCGACCGAGTGTTTTGGCGCCCGGGAAGAGGTCGAGTTCCTCAGCACTTGGTTAAGCAAGTTTGTCTATTGCTTCCCAGGGAAGAAGGTCAGCCACACTTCTTATCCAGTGGCCAACTTTCTGAGGGAGACCCACGAAGAAATCTCCTGGGGCCCCTTCCTTTTGGGTCTTCTCTACCATGACCTGGACAGAGCGACGACTTAGATCAAGCCGTTTCCAAAGCATCCAGCAGGAGGATTGCTCTGGTTAGTTCACCTCTGGTCGGCTATGTGGATGCCAGGGTTGACCGGGTTCAAGGGCCCTTCAACGCCCCACGAGTCTGCCTATTATGGGGAGACTATCTTGGAGCAATGCTGTCAGCGGAAGGATCAATGGCTTATGACATCGATCACTGGCCACATGAAGCACATCGTCGACTTCGGCAGGGCAGATCGACGCAGCTGGGCGCCAGGCGGCAGGACATTTGCTCAGGAAATTAAGCCAGCTGCTCGCGGCTTCTGGAATGGGGTATTGACCCGCAGGGACCTACCAGTCATCTTCGACGGCTATCTGACCTTTGAAGCCTATAACCCTCAGCTGTGTGCAAGGCAGTTTGGGTTCATCCAGGGCGTAGCGGTTCCACTTGCTGACCCTACTGGTGGCTTGTGCGGGGACAGGACGAAGAGAATTGTGTGCAAGCCAATCTCCCCGAAGACCCTCGACCTGCTCAACAGCAAGGCGCAGCTCTCCCAGATAGAATTCCCATCTGGTTCTTCCGCCTGTTTCGCCACACAATTCTTCACTGTGCTGTGGTCGACTACTTATGAAGAGCTGCGGGCTTTGATGCACTTCTTGGAGGTCTCCAAGGAACCTGATTTTTACATGAGCGACGCACATATCAAAGCAAGAGGTAAAGACTTAGCTTTACTTTAAGAGTATTGGGTTCTTCGTATTAATCACGAGCTTTCTCCTTTTCAGGATCAATGATGCCTCAGGGTTCTAAGGCCCCCCTTGCCCCTGCTCCTTCTAGGCTTAAGTCGACTGGCAAGGGGAAGGCTAAGGTGGCGAGCCCCAGGGAGACAGCTGTAGGTGATCCCTCCAAGACTCGACCTAAAAGCGCTCCGAAGCGCAAGGCGATCGAGGCAGGAGATCTTGAAGAGGTGTCTCTATCCCAGAGAAGGAAATTGGTGAAGGTACCAGCCTCAGTGGCGGCCCCTCTTCCCAAGTCGCCGACTATCGTAGCAGCGACTTCTCCTTCGAGATCGCCAGCAGCGGCGGCCCCAGTGAGTTCACCATCTGCTGCGGTGCCTGCGACCTTAATGACGGTCGGTGTCGCTCGAGGAGCGACTATAGAGGTATGATTCTACTGGTTCTAATTCATCTTGAACTTCTGTATCTAACCCGCACTATATTGCTTAGGGCGAAGCGTCAACCGGAGGTGATGACCAGCCTACTCCGGTTGTAGTCGAGACGGGTGCAACGACCTCAAATGTCGAGGTGAGCTCGACTTCCTGCTAGGATATATTACTCTAGTTCATATATGAACTTTGGTTTTATTACACTTTACCCCAGGAGGAGCAGGTTCCTGAGGTCCTGCTACAAGAAGGAACTACTACAGTTGTAGTCGATCCTTCAATCCGGTCGACGCGAGAGGGGGCACCCCCTCAGTCGATGCGAGAGGAGGAAGAGCAGAGCGTTCCTTCTTCTTCAGTCCCCACTCCTGCACTACCAATGGTACGTGTTCTTCTTTCACCCAAGGCATGGGGTTGTTATTGCGGTTCTAACCGCGACACTTCACAGGCTCGTCCGAAGAGAGTGAAGGCGACTGCTGGTCGCAAAAAGGCTCCTACTCCCCCCACTTCTTCGGGCGAAAATTCCGAGGATTCACTACCTTCAGAAGTAAGTATTCGATTGTATGGAGGTGTTGACTGTTCGGGGATATTGTGCCTTAGCAACATTTCATTTCTTGTTCTGCAGGCTCCTGCTGCAGCGACCTCGACTGTCGACCCATGGATGAAGCTTCACCAAGACATTGAAGAATTCTGCCAGCTTCTGCTCACTGACCCCTTAAACGTCGACGAGTTTGAGAAGATGCAGAAGCTGTTGAAGGAGATCGAGACATCCCCTCGGGTCACAGACGAAATATTAGGGGCCTGCAAGAGCTTCAGGTCGACGTATTGGACCGATTGGAAGGATTACTACGCCGACCTGCTCACCTACGACTTGACCGACTCGAATATTCGGTCGATCAATGACGCTCGAGAGCAGGCCTCTAAAGCTGCACAGGACGCCCGCCAACGTTTGGTCGATGTGCAAGAGAAGCTGACCGAGGCAGAGAGACAGATAGAGTTCTACACGAACCTAAAGAATGACCTGACTCGGCAGCTTGCATCGATCAATACCCAAGAAATCGAGGAGCTGGAGGCCAGCGCGGAGAAGGACAGAGAGAAGGTCGTCGACCTGTATGCCCAGCGAAACAGGGTGAACGCGAAGCGACGAGCTCGTAAATCCCTCGCCCTCGATTTTAGAGAAGTTGGCGGGTTATGGAGGCTAGACTTGGACTAAGAACGACGTAATTCGATTATTTTTGCTTTACTGAATAAATCGAATATCTTGTTTCTCGAATGAATTTCTGCCCACTATGCTAAACTTATTCTTCCAAACAACGTTACTGAAGCCTAGTACGATTTTCTTAGAAATTAAGCGCTTCCCAAATTAATGGAATCCTTTGTCTTAGGATTTTATGATGAGCTTCCCAGATAGTCGCGCGGTAGGGTTTAAGGTATTTACCATTGACCTTCAATGGGTGCCTATCCCCTTCTCTGGTCATGAGTCGATACATATTAGATGAGTATGTTTCGCACACTTCATATGGGCCCTCCCAATTAGGAGACCACTTTCCCAGGACTTGGTCCTTTGATTTAAGGGGTAGGATCATCTTCCATACTAAGTCGCCCACTTTGAAGCGCTTATGGACAACTTTTTTATTATAATGCCTAGCAATTCTCTGCTTGTGTACCTCAAGTCGGTCTATTACATCGAGTCGCTTTTTCTCTAATTCTTCCAGAGCGAGGTACATTGCCTCGTCTTGCAAGTCAGGATGAGCTACCCTGAGCGACTTGTATCGAATTTCAATAGGTAAGACAGCATCTTGCCCATATACCAGCGAAAAAGGAGCTTCTCCTGTGCTGTCTCTCTTGGTGACTCTTAGCGCCCACAAGGTGTCTTGTAATAGTTTGTGCCATTCTCTTGGATTTGCACCAACCATTTTTTGAATGTTATTCTTTATGAGCTTATTAGTAGCTTCAGCTTGTCCATTCGACTGGGGGTAATAAGGTGTCGAATTAGTGATTGAAAAGTTGAACTCAGCAGCGAATTCACGCACCTTCTCATTATTGAAAACGATGGCATTGTCTACTACAATATTCTGGGGGATCCCAAATCTATAAATGATGGAAGATCTGAGAAAGTCGATCACCTCTTTGTGGTCAATTTTCTTATATACTTGAGCCTCGACCCACTTAGTAAAGTAGTCAGTGGCGACTAGAATGTAGGCTTCGCCTTTACTCGAGTGTGGGTGAATTTCTCCGATTATATCCAGGGCCCAAGTTCTAAATGGCCAAGGTTTTATGACTGGGACTAAGTCGGACGCTGGGGCCCTTGTCACCGGACCATGTTTTTGACACTCTTGGCATCCCTTAGCCATTTCTATGCAGTTCTTTAGCATTGATGGCCAGTAAAAACCATGTCTTTGGATGGTCCAAGACATTTTGGTGCCAGATTGGTGAGACCCGCATAAACCCTGGTGAGTCTCCAACATAATTGGGGTCGCTTCGTCTAAGTCGACGCACCTTAGTAGGACTCCTTCTTTGGTCTTTCTGTAAAGTACCCCATCTATAAGGGTATACGACAAAGCCTGAGTCTTGACTCTTTGGCTCGCCTTTTGTATTGGGTCGGAGAGGAAGTCGGTGATTGGCCTCCGCCAATCTTTATCGCTTGTCATTATGTTCAGAGTGAACGCGTCGCCTTGGGGAGCTAGGTGGGAAGCTATTTCTGGGATACAATCGCTTCCTCTTCTAGGCTTGTACCCTGAAGCTTTTTGGGCCAAGTCGTTAGCGATTGTGTTTTCCTCCCGGCCTACAAAGAGGAAAGTAATTGCCTCGAATCGCTTAACCAGCCTTTGAGCGACTTGATGATAGGGTGCGAGTTTCTCTTGACATAGAGAGTCGCCGTTCACCTGGTTAATAACCAGTTGAGAGTCTCCCATTACTCTGGCTTTCCTGGCTCCCAAGGCTAACAATTCCTTCAAGAGCGTGATCAACGCCTCATATTCGGTCGCGTTGTTTGTATGAGTCGCCGACAAACGATACGCTAGGCGAACGTCCTTTCCTAATGGCGAAAGTATATGGAGGCCTATACCTACGCCGGATTTTGCCGAAGATCCATCAAACCAAGCTTGCCAGACATCCTCAAGGGATTCCTCTTGATCGATTAATGTAGATGGATCGTGATTTACTAAGAAGTCGGCTAAGGCCTGCCCTTTCACCGACTGTTGAGGTTTGAAACGCAGATCGTATGCGGACAGGACCAAGCTCCATTTACTAATTCTTCCAGTCAATAGGGGACTTTCGAAAAAGTATTTTATGATTGGAGACTTGGCAATAACATGAACCTCTTGGGATCCGATATAATGTCTCAGCTTCTTAACAGCATAAAAGACTGACAGGCACAACTTCTCCTTAATTGTATAGCGCTTTTCTGTGGCAGTTAGTTGTCTTGACAGATAGTAGACTGCTCTCTCAGTTTTGTCCTCTGCCTCTTGGGCTAACATGGCACCGACGACTGATTCAGTCGCTGCCACGTAAAGCAGATAGGGCTTTCCTATCCGAGGAGGGGCAAGCACAGGCGGTTTCATTAAGTACTCCTTTAAACCTTCAAATGCTTTTTGGTGTTTGTTGCTCCACACAAAATTTCCCTTTGCCTTTAGTAAGGTCGAGAAAACTTCTGTCCGTCCAGCGACGTTACCAATAAATCGCCTTAGATAGTTGACCCTTCCTAAGAAAGCCTGTAACTGCTTCTTATTACTCGGAGGGTTCAATCTTTGAATGGCGTTTACTTTGTTCTGGTCGACTTCTATACCACGTTGATGAACTAGGAACCCTAGAAAATGTCCTGCTCTGACTCCGAAGGCACATTTGAGAGGGTTTAGTTTGAGCTGATGCCTTCTCATTTGAATGAAAGCATTTCTAAGGTCATTAACATGTGACTTCTCATCTTGTGACTTGACCACTATGTCGTCTATATATACTTCGACCGTTTTGCCAATTAAGGCATCAAATATAGCGTTCATGGCCCGTTGGTAGGTCGCTCCAGCGTTTTTTAGTCCGAATGGCATGACTACCCATTCGAAAATGCCTAAGGGACATCTGAACGCAGTTTTATGGATATCCTCCTCGGCTAGGAAGATTTGGTTATATCCTGAGAAACCATCCATGAAGGACATAATTTGGTGCCCTGCGGTCTTGTCGACTAAATCGTCTGCGATGGGCATAGGGTACTCATCTTTTGGAGTGGCGCGATTCAAGTCTCTAAAGTCGATGCAAACCCTAATCTTACCATTCTTTTTGATGACAGGAACTATACTGGATATCCATTCGGTGTACCTTGATGTCCTTATATATCCGGCTTTAAAGAGCTTTTTGACTTCCTCGAATACTGCTTGAGTGACTTCATGAGTCATTCTCCTCGGCGCCTGTTGGACTGGTTTAAATCCTATTTTGATTGGTAACTTGTGTTCCACAAGTCGGCGATCTAGGCCAGGCATCTCAGTGTAATCCCAAGCGAAGCAATCTTTAAACTCTTCTAGAGTAGCTTTGATAGAATGGAAAAGTTCTTTATTCATCGACGAACTGATAAAAACAATTCGAGGGCTCGATGCCTCGCCTAAATTGACGCCTACTAGTGAGTCACATGGCATCATCAGTGACTCACGACTCTGGACACCACCTAAATCGGTGTCAACGTTATTACATGACCCAGCTTCAAAACTGATGTTGCCTATCTGGCATCCTACTTTCCTAGACTTCCTAATATGCTTCCGAAGTCGCTGTAGGATATCAGCAACTGCATGATCTATCTCCTTACGGTCCATACATCCCTTCGTGCAGGAGTCTATCGGGCTCCAACTCCGTCGCAGTGCTTTCTTGGCTCTTAGGCGCTTCTCCCTTGTTGCCGTTCGGGCTATTGTTTGTCTCGCCTCCAACCTTGGTTGCGACTACCTCCTGGAGGACCTCGTCCATGTCTTTGTCTGCGAAGTCGGGCCCCCATCCTGTTGGCACGATTGGTCCTTCGTCAGGCTTGGGGTGAGAGGTGCCATAGCTTACGATGAAGTCGAACTTCCCAGAGGGTTCGCCCAAGGGTCCGACTGTGGGGTCTCCCAGCTTGTAGCGCTGGTCCAGGGTAAGGTCCTTGACTGTCTTACACGTCTCTGCATGCAAAATACCCTTGTCACAACAGGAGTATTCATCAGCCTTAACGATTTCTATTTCGGAGTCAAGCCATAAGATCAACTCCCTATGCAAGGTAGATGGAATCGCGGCGGCCTTATGAAGCCAATCGCGTCCTAAAAGCGCATTAAATGAGGGGGCTATATCGATTACAAAGAAAGCAGTTTCCTGCTCGTGTCTCCCGACACCTAGGCGCACGGAGCATATGCCCAGGCACTCGGATTTCCTCCCATTAAAGCCACTTACAGCTACGTCGGTCCGCACCAACTCGCTAGGCTTGTATCCAAGTAATCTAAACTTGGCAAGGGGAAGGACATTGACAGTGGCGCCATTGTCTATTAAGACTCGGCCTACTAAGACACCATCAAAGGTGGCTGAGATGTACAGCGAATGCATATGCTGTTTCATGCGATCTGATGGTTTCCTTAACCAGTGTAGAGGGAAACCAGAAGGAAACGTAGTGACTTTAGAGTCGAGAGTTTTACCTTCTGGTGTCTCTGACTTGTTGCCGCGGGCGAATTCCGCAGGGAGGGTGAGAGCGTTACAGCTCACAAGGGGCCCTTGTTCTGCATTGAAGTCGCAGGGCTTATCTCCTCGTAGAGGAGTGTAATCGAAGCTCGAGCCTGGGTCTTCCGAGTAGTCAGTAGACTCGACCCGCTCGGGTTCTGCGACTTGTTTCCCCGTGGCGTGGTTCCCGCCAACGGGTGGCATCACAGGGGTCATTCTTGGCTTCTTCTGGGCGTGGCTTAGACGCCTTTCTTTTCTCTTTTGAGCCCTTATGGGAAGCGTAACCTTCCTCTCTGCCTTCTGCCATCGAGACGAAGGGTTAAGCGCTTTGACAAACCTTGGTTTCTTAGCACCAGAAGGAAGTCGACTTACCTCCACAAACTTTCCGTTGGCTGGGTCATATCCTACCTGCACGGGGTTATCTGCCGGCCTATTCAAAGAGGGCTTGTTAGGGTTCGAGTTACCTGAACCCTCAGGACGGACTGCCTTCACCAGCATCTCCCCTTTTGCGGATAAGTCGACGAGCCGCAAGAAGTAGCTAACGCAGCAGGCTGTGCAGAGCTGGGTGATGAGTATGCGGTTGTGAGCGATCAACTTGCACTTTTGGCACAGCAGCTTTTCGTCCAGGAACTGGGCGATGGGTGGCCCTCTCCGCAGTTCCTGAGGGTCAACTGTCTGCGACGCGTAGCGGGGTCTGCGATTCATGGTCTGCTGAGGTTGGTCCGCTCCCTTGTGTTCCTCTACCGGCCTGATCTCCTTGACAGGGGTAGTTCTAGTGTACCCCTGTTTGATGACCCTTTGGCCAGATGAGTCTACGAACTCCAGTCGCCGTGCCGGGCGTTCTGTTCTCCGGGCGACTGTCTCTCCGTTCCCCTTGTGACCCTGAGGGCCTCCTCTTCCTCCTCGCAAGGCTGATCGGCGATCTGCGCTAGGAGGGCTTTTGAGGGCGTGAGAAGATCCTTGGGGAGTGTTCAGCGACATTGCTGCTTCTTCAAAAGGGGTCAAGTCGTACCACTCCTCTGTTTTGCTGTCCAGCAGGTACTTCTTGAACGTGTGGCACCGATCTGTAGTGTGAGAGTCGTTCAGGTGCCAGTGGCATAACCACTTCTCCCGTCCTTTGGGCAGAATGAAGACCCCGCGCTCAGCCAGTCGCTTCATGAGGGCATTAGCCACCAAGGTCTCGCCGGTTGCTTGTACGTCCTGCGAGGGTACAGCAGAGTCGTTAATAACTTCTAAGAAATTAACCTCAGCGTCAAATATGTCAAACGTATGAATAGCGACTTCATCCCCGAATGGATTATTATCCACTACGGCGACTTCGTCGACCTCGGGAAAACGAAGCTCTTTAGACTCTATTAAATCCTGTATGATATTTCTAAAGGACAAACAGTCCTTGGTGGCATGGGTGAAAGACCCATGCCACTTGCAGTAATTCCTATTCTTTTCCCTCTCTGTCTGAGGGACTCGATGGCCGGGTTTAAGCCTAATCCTTTTCTTTTGATAAAGCCAGTCGAATATAGCGTCGACTTTATCTGTGTCGAAAGAGTATTTTCTTTCTTCGGCGTTCTTTTGGGATGCCTTAGCTTTGGAATTCTTCTTAGTCAGGGGGTCGCATATAGTCGACTCCCCCTTGACAAATTCCGCCACGTCGACTTCATAAGTGTCGACCTGGTAGGCTCGAGTCATGTGGGCTTCCTCCGTAAGGAGCTGATGGTACTCAGTGGCCCTCCTCGCTAGGTCATACAGGTCAGCAAAGCGCTCGCCCTGCAGCTTTTTTCGGAACGGAATAGTCAACGCATTTAATGCGAGAAGTAACTGATCCTTCTCCGGTATGGGGGGGTCGCACCGTAGTAGGGCTTTCCTGAGTTTCATTAGAAACTGCCCTGGGTGTTCCCCGTTAGCCTGCTTAAGGCGCATTACCTCAAACATCGACATGGGGGTGTCCAGTCGAGCAAAGGTCTTAACGAACATAGATTGCATCTGAGTCCACGAGGCTATTGACCCTGGCGGCAAACTCGCATACCACGTAAAGGCATCTCCTGTTAACGAGTTAGGGAAAAGCTTCAGTTTCCAAAAGTCGTTCCCAGCCGCCTCGCCAAGTTGGTGGGTGAAGCGAGCGACATGCTCGAGTGGGGTCATTTCGTCTTCACCCGAAAAACGAGTAAAGTCGGGCACCTTATAACCTCTAGGTAAAGGGAAATCTCTGTCGACATACGCAGGATAGGGAGACCTGTACAAACAGGCATCGTCTCGTCGAGCTATTCCGGGGACGACTTGCTCTATAACCTGAGTTATGGCCTCTCTCAAATCTGGGGGTACACCGCCTACTGGAGCCTGCGCTGGGGGTCGAGTCGACCTTATCGGGCTATACGGAGATCTATTCCCCATTGCCTGATTCGCTGGATTCCTCATGTAGAAAGAAGGCTCCTCCCGAAAATTTCCACCTCGGGATCCGAGCTCATAAGGGTCTCCAGTCGCGTCGATTACAGGTTCTTTGCCAGGGCGATGAATCGGGATAAAATCCTCCCCTTGATCTGTTTCCTCTGGAAAGTCCCCTGCCTCATTCCAATACGCATTCGTTGGTCGATTACGTGAAGAAGAGGGTCGACTAGGGGGAGCCAGATTCCCAGGTTCGAACAGAGCATTTGTCCGTATGTCGGATTGCTCAAAAGTCACGTTACGTGGCCCTTGAGTAGCCCGACGAGCGTCTGCCATGAACGTAGACTCCCTAAAGGGGGTTTCTCTCACATGAGGTCTTACTCTTTCCTCGTTTCTCGGGCCAGAAAGACGCCCCATTAGAGTCTGGACATCCATTAGAATATCCTTCATATCAGTCAACTCCTGACGCACATCCCCCAGTTCCTTGTGGAACTCCAATCTCGAAATAAATTCGGACGGGGTGTGTGAATCAAAGGTGGACTGGTTCGTAGCCGCCTGGCCTCCTAGGACCGGCACTGGCAAGTCTATCCCCGGAGGAAGTTCCGTCTGGTTTGTAGCCGCCTGGCCTCCTAGGGCCGGTGCTTGCAAGCTCATTCCCGGAGGAAGTTCTGACTGGTTTTCATCTAAAAGATTCTGAGTGGTACTTCGAGTATTTCTCGGCATGTCCTCCCACTGTGGTCGCCAAAAACGTGTTCGCGCACAGAATGGAACACGTCGGAAATATTTGGCAAAGGACTCACAGTAGTAGTATTGTGGTCGCCAGTAAGAAGATGCACTAACTTTATACAAAATGATGCAAGTCTTACAATCTTTAGAACATTAAAAGAAAAGGGCTTACAGCCATTAAAAGGAAAAAGGGACACGATGGTGACGATGTAGGATCTTGTAACGGCGGAGAACACGTGACGAAGGCCTTGGAAGCTCGCTCCGTCGGTGGTAGTCGCTGGCGGAGAGTTGTGACGAAGGCCCTACGAGCTCACTCCGTCGGTGGTGTCGCTGGCGGGGGGTTGACAGCAAAGGCCCTACGAGCTCACTCTGCTGGTGGAGAGGAAGTTGACCGATGAACCGGGTCGAGGTGTCTAATTTCCTAAGGTTGACGAACAAACTTCAGTATTTTGGCTGTGTGTGGTCGTGTCCTGTCTCGAAGAATCCCTCTGCTATTTATAGAGGATTGGTACGCGATTAACGCGTAACAGATAAATCTTTTTATAGATCGTGTTACAAATCGTGATCCCTAATGTCGTGGGAGTGTCTCAACAACCCCCTTGATATATGGGATCACGTTCCTGGATATTTAAGATCAGTTACGATCTTTAGTAAACGTGATTGAAAATGAATAAATTTATTCCAACCTCGTCGACTTGACCGACTTGTACGGACTGCGATCGACTTGGTCGACTTTATCCAGGATTCCGTCGATTCGACTCTACTAGTAGGCCTAGCTACTGTTGAGTCATCTTGATTGGCTTTGATCACCATGTCCCTTCATCGTGAGTCGACCTAGTCGACCCCGTTTATAAGTCGACCTAATCGACTTTGTCATAAATCGACCTAGTCGATTTCGTCGTGAGTTGGCCTAGACGATTACGTCTTGGGCTGACTCGGAGTGTGACTTGAGGGAATACTGGGTTTCTGTTCTAAACCCAGGCCCAAAATTAATTGCCATGTCAACAACGCCATATTTGGATATCTTGCAGAGGAAATGACTCAATCATGTGCCGCCGCTGTGATGTGGTTCTGGGAGAGGCGTATTGATGTCGAAGGAAGGAAGAAAGATGTTGGAGGAAAATAAAATTAAATGCAGGAACAAGATATTCTAATTTCCACCGCAAAAGTACTACCTTGCTCTCTGTACCAGCTATAACCCGGCTCAATTTGCATCACACACCTTGACTAACAAGTCCCCTACCGTTTGTTGTTGTTTATATTTCGTGTGGTCCAGGAACATGTGAGGATGACGACTTATGCCCTGTATTCCGACCCCTCGAAAACAAGAATTTTAAAGGAGGACCTTAAATGGCTAGGGCTCGTTTCTTTCGGTTTAACATGACGTCTACAACCCAAACCCCCCTGTTCGAACGACGGAATAGGATCAAGTCTCACAAGTGATGATTCCAAATCCGATGATACTATTGGTTAGATTCAATCCATCGATACGAGTGTAAGTGTCGCACGGAGTTATGAGCGGTCGTTCGACGGCACACCTTTACGGGTCGTTGTGAAGAAGTAATAGGTATAAATAACGGAAATAAACTGAATAGAATTTGAAAGTGTTAAAAGAATTTATTCGTGTTTGAGAGGGAAAAGGAATACGAACTTTCTTGTCTTTTCTTGTTTGCATTATAGAATGTTGTCTAATTAATGATTAGTAGGTAACTTAATACAAGTATAGGTTAGTCACACTAGGAATTAATAGGGAGCGTAGCTAGTAGTTGTTTGTGGATAATCATAATCTGATAATGTGGGTGTGTCGATCGGATTTAGCCGCCCCAATCCGACCGAACAATTTTGATGGTTGAATCGTATCGGGGGGTATGTATGAACTTTTGAAACAGTGTAAAAGCTGTTAATGGATTTGATTGGTGCAGGTCCCTAAAGATTGGTATGGACAAGCAAGCTGGAAGGGGAAGGAAGAAGATCTAGATCTAGTTGAAAAGGTAAGTGATGATGCTTACTAATTGCACATGAATGGAAATGTATTTAGCCGAATTGAATGATTACGTAAGGATAAAACTTTGTTGAGTGCCATTGTTGGATATCTGATGCTAATGGCTTGCCTCATTTATACCCGCAACACCTCCAAATAATGGAAAACATTTGCTAATAGAAATCAATCAGCCCAAAATGGAATAAGTGTTTGGGGGAATTTGAGGCCATCGTTTCTCGTATTGTGGGTGGGAAATGGGTTGAAGCCTATCCTTGGGCTCCACGTTCTCCCCGAAAGAGAAATTCCATGGGAAATGGAGAAAAGAAAAGGGTGAAATTTAACAGGGGAGGAGGATACATATAACTTACTACTCATCCTCTCTCTTCTCTCGGCTAACATCTTTTTTTTGCTTTTTAGTTTCCATCAAGAGGCATTTATCCGTGGAAATATTCCCCGTAATTTTAATTATGATTATTCGTAAACCAATCCATACTTTATGTCCAAGTAAGAAAGAAAAGTTTAGGGTAGTTGTTTTGTGTGTGGAGGGGAGGAGGATAGTCAGTCCCTTTTAATGAGGTTGGACGCGAGGCGGAGGGAACATTTAATACGTTTCTTGACTCTCTGTCAGGAACATCACGACGTGGCATATTGCTGTCGGTCCAAATACGTGGCTCCTTGTCATTGGCTCCTTCCTTATCCCTTCACAAATATGAAAACCTCGTATCGTGGCGAGGACACCGCATCACGTTCTATCCAAAAATCCAACCCCCCCACTCAACTCACCTTTGATTTGATCAATAACATCCATCTGCCGACACCCCAAAATGGATCTGACTGGTGGAGTGGAACTCGAGAGCTTGCTTGTCAACTCCTCCAATTATTCAGTAAAGAAAGAATACGTGGCACTTCTTTTGTTCATATTCACCTGTTCGCCTAATTCAAATAAAGCTAAGCAACCCCCCCCCCCCCCTCCCCCCCTACACTTATGTTATATTGACTTAACTGGTACTGAATTGGGATAAAACGCCGAGAATTATTAACAAAGTAGAAAATAAACAAGGTAAGGATGCCTTTGATATGAAAAATTGTTTGCATCTTAATGTTGGAGTGATATCACATGGGAATTTGTCTAAACTACAAGCGTGCTTGCCATGTGATTCGCATCGGAGGTTAAAACTTAATATGTGTGATCAAAATGGATAAGAGTTGGGTGTATTTTTGTGGACGTGGTAAGACAGACATTTATTAAATTATTTTTAACTTTTAAGATTTTGTGTTTGAATATGATAAATTTTTATAAATAAAAAAAGAAGAGAATTATATCACACGGCGCAGAGACAATCCCATCCCTTTCTTCATCAGCTTCCCTTCCCATAGCTTTTACTTTTGCTTTTGCTCTCTGCTTTTGCAAGAACTTGAAGAAGAAGAAGAAGAAGAAGAAGAAGAAGAAGAAGAAGAAGAAGAAGAAGAATGGCCCAGATCGTGTTGCACGGGACTCTCCATGCCACCATCTATGAGATTGACAGGCTTCACTCCCGTGGCCCTGCCAAGGTCTTCAGTAAGGTTAGTGTTAATCCCCTCTCGTTCGTGTCTAGGCGCTGGATACTACCAGTCGTCGTCGATTTCATCTGTTTGTGGGGTAGTTTTCGAGCTTTTTGTACTTCTCGTGATTTTGGCGTTTCTGTTGTTATTTGTTTATCTACTTGTTCTGCCTCGCTGTTGAGCTAGTAGTTAAAATGGTTTCTGCTAGATCTGCTCTGCAGATCGACTGTGTTTGTAGTACGTTGTGATCGTGCGTTCATCATCGGGAAGCGGTGAGATGGATATACGTAGCGGATGTGAACTGATTCCAACTGCAGAGTCCCGGACTCAGATCCTGTCTCTGTTTTCTGTTTTGCTGGTCTCGAGTTTATCTGATGCTGGACATGCAATGCGGGGACCTAATTTACTTGATCTTGTCTTGATGAAGTTTCCTTGTTTCGGTTTGATGATGTAGCTGATGGGAAGCATCGAGAAGGCTGTGGGGCTCGGGAAAGGCGCGATGAAGCTCTATGCTACTATTGATCTTGAGAGAGCGAGAGTCGGACGTACCAGGATAATCCACAATGAACCCTCAAACCCCCGGTGGAACGAGTCCTTCCACATCTACTGTGCCCATCAGACTTCGGACGTTGTGTTCACCATAAAGGATGAGGACCCCATCGGCGCGTCCGTCATCGGCAGGGCATATGTCCCTGTGAGTGAAATCCTGGACGGGGAAGAGATAGACAGGTGGGTTGAGATCTTGGACGATGACAAGAAGCCCATCCATGGTGGGTCGAAGATCCATGTGAAACTTCAGTACTTTGACATTGCCAAGGATCGCAACTGGGGCCATGGGATTCGTAGCTCGAAGTTCCCCGGTGTACCGTACACGTTCTTCTCGCAGAGACAGGGCTGTAAGGTTACCCTTTTCCAGGACACACACGTTCCAGATAATTTCATCCCACAAATTCCTCTCGCAGGCGGCAAGCTCTACGAGCCGCACAGGTGTTGGGAAGTTATATTCGATGCGATCACCAATGCGAAGCATTTGATATATATAACGGGATGGTCGGTGTACACTGAGATCACGCTGGTAAGGGACACAAGGCGGCCGAAGCCCGGGGGAGATATCACCCTTGGTGACCTGCTCAAGAAGAAGGCAAGTGAGGGCGTTCGGGTACTGATGTTGGTTTGGGATGACAGAACATCTGTTCCTTTACTGAAGAAGGACGGCCTGATGGGAACCCACGATGAGGAAACCTTCCATTTCTTTGAGAAGAGCGAGGTTCACTGTGTTTTATGTCCGAGGAATCCTGATGACGGGCAAAGCATCGTCCAGGACCTGGAGATTTCTACCATGTTCACACATCACCAGAAGATTGTGGTTGTTGACAGTGAGATGCCGGAGCAGGGCTCGCAGATGAGGAGGATCGTGAGTTTTGTTGGTGGGATTGATCTATGCGATGGGAGATATGATACCCAGTTCCATTCCCTGTTCAGGACCCTCGACACGGCCCACCATGATGATTTCCACCAGCCAAACTTTGCTGGAGCTTCGATCGAGAAGGGGGGTCCACGGGAGCCCTGGCATGATATCCACTCCCGTCTCGAAGGCCCCGTCGCTTGGGACGTTCTGTACAATTTCGAGCAACGGTGGAGAAAACAAGGTGGCAAGGATCTTCTTCTTCCGCTCCGGGAGCTCTCCGATGTATTCATCCCCCCTTCACCTGTAATGTATCCTGACGATCCGGAATCATGGCACGTTCAACTGTTCCGGTCTATTGATGGCGGGGCTGCTTTTGGCTTCCCGGAGACTCCTGAGGATGCAGCTCGAGCTGGACTCGTTAGTGGTAAAGACAATATCATCGACCGCAGCATTCAGGATGGCTATATCAATGCAATCCGGCGAGCGAAGAACTTCATCTACATTGAGAACCAGTACTTCCTCGGCAGCTCCTTCGATTGGGCCCCAGATGGGATAAAGCCAGAGGACATCAACGCATTGCATCTCATTCCGAAGGAGCTCTCATTGAAGATAGTCAGTAAGATCGAGGCAGGGGAGAGGTTCTCCGTGTATATTGTTGTCCCAATGTGGCCGGAGGGTGTTCCGGAGAGCGGCTCAGTCCAGGCAATCCTCGATTGGCAGAGGCGTACGCTGGACATGATGTACAAGGATATTGTCCAGGCTCTTAGGGCCAAAGGAATCGAGGAAGATCCTCGGAACTACTTGACCTTGTTCTGTCTAGGGAATCGCGAAGTGAAGGGAAGTGGTGAGTACGAGCCTTCCGAGAAGCCCGAACCCGACACAGACTATGAGAGAGCCCAGAAGAATCGCCGGTTCATGATATATGTCCACGCGAAAATGATGATCGGTAAGTATGAAGCTCTTTTGTTAAACGAGTTTCACATCCGATGGTTTTTTCTTGCAATTGTTAGTTACTATCATCTGGATTCTTGGTCTTTTCCAGTCGACGACGAGTACATTATCATCGGATCTGCCAATATCAACCAGAGGTCGATGGACGGGGCCCGGGACTCAGAGATTGCCATGGGAGCCTACCAGCCGCACCAGCTCTCACTTCACGAGCCTGCTCGTGGTCAGATCCACGGTTTCCGGATGGCCTTATGGTATGAGCACCTTGGGATGCTGGACGACTCGTTTCTCCAGCCCGAGAGCCCGGAATGCATCCAGACCGTTAACCAGATCGCCCAAAAATACTGGGACCTGTACTCGAGCGAAACTCTAGAGCACGACCTGCCAGGTCACCTGCTCCGTTACCCGATCGGGGTCTCGGCGGATGGCGAGGTGACGGAGATGCCGGGGATGGAGCATTTCCCTGACACCAAGGCACGTGTGCTTGGCACGAAATCCGACTACATGCCTCCAATCCTCACCACCTGAGCGGATGTCCATCACGGCCAGAATGATGTAGCGGGGAATGGCGAAGGTTTTTGTTCTGTGGAAGAAGAGCTCCCCTTCCTCCCTCGGTTGTGCAATGCTTGTTGTTTCATATAACTTCATAGAGTGCGCGCTGATGAATAATGTCTGTGAGATTTCTTATTTTCTCTCCTTGCTTAATAGAATCATTTTGCGTACGAAATGCGAAATATCCCAGTATTTGGATCAAACCCATAACTTTGAAGAGTGAGTTGACCCCCCCGTGCTTCATTTCATCCGTGACCGACGACTCGTTAGTTTGTGATGGGGGCAGATATTTCAAAGGTTGTTTGTGCAATGACTTGTCAAAAGAGTAAAACATGTCCTCCTTCGTCTGAACACCCCCTCGACACATTTTGGGAATTTGAACAGCTTAGTGCGTGTTTGGTTCTCCAAAGTTTCCTACTCATTTCATCTTTAAAAAAAAAGGTATTTGATGAGTCTCAACAAAGAAGGGCGTGGTGAATGGCCGATGGACAAAGAGGGGTCTCGAAAGGCCCTGAGAGAAGAAGGGCTGAGCAAGTGCGGGGCTGGAGGCAGGGAAGAGAAACGCGGAGCTGAGGGGTCTCCAAAGGGGCGAGGAGAAGAGGGGTTAGGCTGGGGAGGAGTGGCGAGGTTAATGAGTCTCGGAGGGCGCGAGGAAGGGGGCTGGGCAAGGGCGGAGGCAGAAGAGAAGGGGGGAAATGAAGTGGCGGGGCTGAGTTGAGGGAAAAACGTCTTCTCTTAGTTTTCATTTTCATAAACCAAACAGGCTCTTTGCGTCCACACGAATTTTCCCTGGCCCCTCCGCGTTCAGACACCAAAAAGGAAGCATCCAGACATGTCGGCCTTGTTTTATCCAACCAAAGAAGACGTTCCTTCTAGATGCTCTTGGATTATAATATCTGGCGACACTAAATCCAATTAAATAAAATAAACTACAAGTAGAGACCGAAAGACTTCAATTTAAATAATAATATCAATTGATGACCTGCTTCTTGGTCATATCTTAGGCCCAATGGGAATTAGTAAAATAAAACATTAAAAAATTGGGTGACCTTTTTGTCCCGCCCCCGGGAAGTTCGGGGGAGCCTTTTTCTTGTTAGATGGTCGACCCATAAGTAAAAATGGGCGGCTGGTGGTTTGTAATGTTATTATATTTATTAATAATTAAAATATATTTGTGTCCTAAATTTATTTATTTTTTCTAACTTAAGCAGAACCATGTATACTTCAATGGCTGCACAACTTTTCTCATGGTAAGTAACAATATTCTTCGATGAACATGTCGTTACACTTTAAGCTTATATCCTCTTTCTAGTGTGAGATATAGGTTATTGAAATGGCAGTTCATGTAATTGTGCTCTGTGTGCATAGCTAGCGGCACTTCTTTACCTGATTTTGGAAGTGACTGTTAGGATTTTATGAACCGAAGTCGGTTAAATTGCGATTTAGAGAATATTAGATTCGCTCGTTATATATGAGAATATTTCTCTTGGGGAATATATATTGGGTGATATCTGATTATATCATATAATATATTTACCTGCCTGATTTTCGATATTTTTTGGGCCATCTATTCTATAAATAAGTGTCGGTATACGAAGCGAATGAAAGGATGAAATGAAATAAATCCTTAAAGCATAGAAGAGGGATACACGAGTGCCAAGAGTGCGGTGATAAAAAAAGGGTTATTTCTTACCGGAAAAGGTAAGTCGATGGGGTTAGAGAGGGTCTCAACCTAAGCTTGTAATCCATTGAATGTAGTGAAATCTTCTTCTCCGCCCGTTGACGTAGGTCATTGACCAAACCACGTAAATTCTTTGTCTCTTTATTTTTCATTAACTTCCGATCAAGAACTAGATCCAGTTCGACTCGCTTCCGAGGACTTCCGCGTGTGCCAACAATTGGAATCAGAGCTCAGTTGTGCAAATTCGATATCCATGGCTGGTGGCAAGTTTGAGATCGAGAAGTTGGATGGGAGAATGAATTTCGGCTTGTGGCAAGTCAAGATGAGGGCGCTATTAGTACATGGTGAATTGGAGAAGACTCTTACAAATCAGTCAATGAGAGCTTCGAAGTTTACTTCTGACCAGTGGGAGGAGATGGATGCTAGAGCGTTATCGGTAATTCGGCTGTGTCTATCCAATGAGGTTCTGACGAACGTGCTCAAGGAGATGACAACGGCCAGGATTTGGAGTAGGCTGGAGAGTTTGTACATGACGAGTACTCTGAGCAACAAACTTTTTCTCAGATAAAGGTTTTTCATGCTCAGAATGACGGAAGGTATATCCGTTAAATCCTACATGGATAATTGGTTGTGTGCATATTTGGATTTGGAAAGGATCGACGACAAGATCAATGAGGAGATCCAGACAATGCTGCTGTTATGTCCATTGTCCGCTTCATAACAAAGTTTCAGGGAGACTTCTTGTATGGTAGAAGTGTTCTCACAGTTGACGAGGTACGGTCTGCCTTTTTATCAAAAGATTTGATTGATAAAGAGTTGACGGGTGAAGTAAGGCGATCGATGGCGGAGGCATTAACAATAGACAGGACCAGATCCAAAGGTAGCAGCGGGGTAAGGTGCTTCCATTGTGGTAAGAAGAGACACATAAAGAAAAACTGCAGGAATTTGACAGGAAAGGACGGAGCCATTTCCGATATCTTTAGGGGCCATTTATTCTATAAATAGGTGTCGGTATACGAAGCGAATGAAATGACGAAAGTTGACAAATCCTTAGAGTATAGAAAGCAAGAGTGCGGCCGTAAAGAAAGAGTGTGTGTTGGGGAAACACGGAAAACACTTCGGGGTTATTTCTTGTCGGGAAAGCGGGATCTAGTACTCAAGTAGGTCGAGGGGGTTAGAGACGGTCTCAACCTATGTTTGTACTCCATTGAATATAGTAAAATCTTCTTCTCCACCCGTAGACGTAGGTCGATTGATCGAACCATATAAATTATTTGTCTCTTTATTTTTCGTTAACTTCCAATCAAGAACCGAATCCGGTTCGACTCGCTTTCAAGGGCTTCCGCGTGCTCCAACAGCGACGATGCACAGCTCATCTCTGTCGAATGGAATCTTATATGACAAGAGACATCCGATGAAAGTGAAGCGGTACAGAGTTTTCTATTATTACATAATATTTTTGACCTTATTGCATATATAATTCTAAAAGTGGTGTTTCTATTAAATCATTTCAGGTATGCTTAGAATTGTACATGATGCTGACCCTGTTACTCCTTCAAAATAGTCACTCACAGTAGTCGATACAAGCAACAAACTGTTGGTAAAAATGATAACTCATATCACAAAAAGGATAAAGCCTCTATTGATGAGGCGAAGCCATCGACTTAATTTAAAAAAAAACTAGTTTAAGTTGAAAAATTATGGTATGTACGTGAATTCTCATATATTAACTCTTGCTTTCATACGAACGGGGTAACGTTTGCTTTAAAAATGTATATGATTACAAGTGTTGCATCCGATGCCCGAACTCATGTAATGTCATTTAACATGAATATTACTTGACAATCACATTCAACTATTTAAATGAAAGCGAGCGGTGAATAGCAGTGATCGCGAACTTATACACTTGAGTTTGCGACCCGTTAAGAATTATCGGGGGAAACCCGCACCTACCTTGCTTACCTCGGTCTCAGTCGAGATAGCCGTACATCGTCGATTGGGGCCCTCTAGTGAAGTTACTTCCACCGTGGAATTCTTAGCTGAGCATCGTCTTCAGGGACCCTTTCCCAGGTGTGCTGAGTCCTGGAAATTGTTTTTCAAATTCTTGAAAGTATCTCCTAATATTTATCTAAAGAAAATTAAATAGTCATCAGAATTTCTAATTTAATTTGAATTGAATAATTATAACAAATTGAATAAGATCATGATACCTACGAGGGGATGTGAGCCCGCTGATGTTGATCCTTCCAAGAGATGTTGGAGGAGAGGTATTTTTGGTTGAATTCTCCATTTGTTGATGCAAATGCTTTGGTTCCGAGTCTCCATTTACAATTTCAGGCAAAACAGAGAATTATAGTAAAGGTGCATAAATAACATTTAAATTGATATAAATTTATCCAAGAATTATAGTAAAAACTCAATAATATTTAAATTGATATAAATTTATCCAAACTGCAAGACATGTCTTACCGTGCCAATCACTTATGTGATTCCGATTGTTGTTCCCTTGTTCAGGCCTTATGTGGCCTTAAGGGTAGGCTTATGTGGCTTCTTGTGGTTTCCTTATTCAACGGTCAACGTTAACTGTTCTAAAAACTCGAATTTATAGGTAAAAACATGACATACTATCTAATTTTATTTTGCACCATAGCCGCGTCCAAAAAGATAGCAAATACTTTTTTTTGGGTAATCGGAAGGAGAGAAAGCGAGCGACACGAGACCAACAACACCAACCAACCAACTCTCCTTTGTCATTTTCTTACCAATTGACAACCCAACAAAATTAATGTCCCCCTCCCCCCCAAATACCCGAGAACAATCCCGATTCAACTTGACAAGCTAAATTCAAAACAACAACACACCCTTTCCTGTTCTGTCCTATTCGTTCATCACTTTCTTCTCCCCCTCTCCTCTCCCTTTATCCTTCTCCATTTAACTTTTTCTTTTAATTTCTGGGTTGATGGTGAATTGCTCACCAGGGTTGGTCCTAGCCACGACCGCCATGGTGGTCTCGACCACGGTTGCTGTCCTCGCCTACTCCCGGCAGAAATCGTCCCAAGAGCCAGAATCATCTTCGTCTCCCCAGGACCAACCCCTGAGGTCATGCCTATGTTCTTCAGGTATTTTCAAAAAAAAAAAAAAGCAATAATCTCTGTTTAATGTTTACGAAACATCAAAAGTATTAGGAAATTACATTCAATTGGGATAAAGATTTGTCGTGCGGCGGTTGAAGGGAGGAGGGGGGTCAAGAGACAGAAGAAGAGGGTGAGGTTCGCAGCAGAGGATGTGAAGGAGCCAATCATCAAAGGGGCAACGACCAAGTCCAATGATGTAATGGAAGGCGATGGCCTGGAATTGCTGCAATCCCAAACGAGAAGAGGCAGTGGTCGCGGCTATAGTTGTAGGGACCCGTTCGATCACGGGGCGATGCCTGCGAACAGGGCCGCTTTGTACAGTTGTATCCTGAGGGATCGTGCTAATAGGATTGCCTGTTCATATTGATTTCTTCTTTTCCTAGTCCATCGAACGGGAACAGTCGGGTCACGTTGGTTTCGTGGCGGATCCATGACTGTGTCGTCTGTAAAATTTAGAAGGATTAAAGGGAAGATAAAAAAAGGAATGAGAAGCTCTCCAGAATTGCTGGAAGATTTTTTTGTTTTTGTTGATTTTTTGATCATTTAGTTTTGATATTGGAATGGTATCATGTGTCTTTGTGGTTTGGAAGAATTCGTTGGAGAAGATTCTTTGACTCCTCCTCCAATGAGAAGTCAGTCCTTCACGCTTCCATACCGACCACCACCTCCTCCTCCACCTGAGACTGGTCCGGACTTTGCATATCTACTTCTTCCTGCTATGACGACATTCCCGCAAGGGTAACATCTAATTTGTTTGCTAGCTTCTTTAAAGCGTTCATTCAATCACAAGATACGCTTTGGTTGAATCCGGATTAGTTGGCCGTAGCGACGTTCAAGGAGACGCATCTCTCCCACGGAGGGCCCTCGCCGTTGTTTCCAGACTCCGGGAATCGCATGGGCCTCCTTCTCCTCCTCCTCATCCTCCATGGCTTCTGGATCTCGCACCACAGAATTGATGCACTCCTTTCTCTCCCCCAACGACTTCCAGGTAAAGATAATGTGATCCAAGTAGCCTTGCCAAAATCTGGCACCACCTGGCATCGTAGTAGGCCCCACCATTTTCTTAATAAGTTGTGAGAAAAATTCATTATAATTGAATTAATTCAATAATATAAGATTATTACTCATAAAAACTAGATTGAAAAATATTTACATTCAGATTCAAGTAAGCGAACAGTGATAAGAAAAAAAAAATGAAAATAAAATAAGGGAAGAATTAATTCGTCCACTTGAGTTGTTTTTTTCTCTCCTTTTTAGCTACATTATAAGACCCCTATTCATGCTAAAAATGACCAAAAAAAAATGTCTATCTCTTAGCCTCTCCATTTCTAATGAAATGGAGAGTGTCCATTTTTTATGGACAAGATTTTTCTATTTTTAATTTAACGGTAAATATTTTTCTTATTATATCTTATTTTAATTATAGTAATGACAAAATTGACATTATTTTATATAATCATTTTTAATACTTTCACATTTTTAAAACATTACATTTAATTAATAATAAAAAAATCATAAACACTAAATTATAAACCCAAAACATTAAACCCTAAATCCTAAAAAATAAACCTTAATTAATAAACCATAAACTAAATCTTAAACCTCTTAAAGTTAAACTTTAAATCGAAATGTTAAACTCTAAATCCTAAAAGTTAAACCTTAAATCCTAAACCATAGACCCTAAAAGTTAAACCCAAATATTACGCCTATTCGTTAAATCATAAACCCCAAATATAAATAAAATATAAATATTAAGTCGTAAATTATAAACCCTAAATGTTAAACTACAAAAGTCGAAAGTCAAGATATTAAATAATAAATACATATTAAAATAGATTATTATTTATTAATATATGTTAAATGAAATAATTCATAGCGTAATATAGTAATTTTATAATATTAAAATTAAAAACGGTCGTCAAAAGGACGAATCCTATCCTTGAGACTCTCTGTCTCTTATGAAATGGAGAGGCCGATTCCATGGGAGTTAATCATGTAACATTGAGGCAGAACTTAAACTCAAATAAGAAGTGCTAAGCCACTCCAAAGTTCTAGAACTTAAGTCTAATATTTTTTTTAAATAATTTTTAACTGTTTCAATTTAAAATTTTTATAAGTTTATAAAATCATTACTATTATAAATTATTTTGAGGAATCGAAGATATTTTTAAATTTGTTAATTACCAATTTTATTATTAACAACAAATTTTAACTTTTTGCATTTAATTAATTATTAGTTTTTTTTTAAAATGAAGAAAAGTAATTGCAATATTTTATATAATTAAATACGGTGGGACATACGATAATAGAGGGGCTGTAAGTGTACGATTAAAAAAGAAAGTTTGGGTGTCGGAGTAATTAGGAATGGTTTGAAGGGGTGTCCGTGTAATTTGCCCAGTAATTTATGCTCGCTGATTCGATGAACACCAAGCATTTCACGTATCTATCTATCTATCTGTCGAGAAAGTTAAGGGTATCTGGTATTCACCAGACAATATTACAGTGAAGATGACTCTTTGTCATGTCATGTTTTTGATGATGCCAAGGAGGAGGAGGAGTTGTGCATCACGCAAGTAGAACGTGCGTTGTGATAAGAAGAACGACGGGTCGACCTCGTTTGTTGCGTTGTGATAAGAAGAAGAGAAATACAAAATGGACAAGACAGCAGTAGATGCAATTTTGATTCCTTGCTTCAAAACCCAGTCCCCCCCACACGAAGCGACTCGTGGACCACAATCCCTCTGTACACAACATCGGGATGGACATGGAGTTGGCTCGTTGCAGTTCGTCGTTATCTCGGATTCAATGTCCAGTTGCATATGTCCTCTGACTACCGGAAGTATGGATGGACACGTACTCGCACATTCATGACGCGGATTTTGCGTTTCTCGTTATGGAGCGGAGTATTTTCGGATGCCACCAAAATCGGTATGGGAAAAAAGGTTAAGTTGCTGCAATTACATTTATTTTCATAACGTGACATTGATCAAGTACTGATCAGGGTTTTCCAAACGACATCGCTCGCCGCTGGTCAAACGTGGAGGGAGAAAAGGAAGAAGAAGAAGAAGAAGAAGAAGAATATTTGGACCATCAATCAGCCCAAATGTATAGATAATAGCAGCCTCAGGCCCAATGAATCGAAGTCCAAGTTTTGTACATATCAATGAGGGTTACAAAGAAGGGCGTAAATTAATAGAAACGTTTGGTAATGGTTCACGAAAAGTTCAGGTTTTGGCTCATTCAGCTTATATACTAATCTTGACATAAGGTCGGTTGGATATTTTAACATCGTTAACCTTTAGTCTCTGACCCACCCCAGCTTCGACTTTCCCTCCCTCCCCATCGATCGAAAGTCAGTCAGCCGTTTCCTCCTCCGAGCAATCATCACTTTCGGCCCATTACCTATTACATTATCATTAAAATAATCCTCCACACATCTCAACCCTTCCCATGATTCTTAGTTGAAGTCCCACTTCTTCAGCTGCCCCTCCAAGATTCCCTGCTCCCTTATTTTTGCTGGGTAGGCCTCAAAATCTGAGCTTGTGGCACCTCTATTGAGTAATATTGGTGCAGAGTTAGTGTTTGATCTCGGCTTAGGGTTTAAGGATTTGGGATTTAGAGTCATGACTGTGAAGCTTACAACGATGGGTGATCTTGTTGTTTGTGTTATGAATGTTGTCTTGCTGTTGGTTGCCTCTCTCTTGCCCATTGGTCTGTGTGAATCTTCTCGCACAGGGATGAATGAGGAGGGCCCGTTTGTCTATGTTTGGGCCGTTGAGTTGAGATCGGTGGGTGGCGGAGAGGATACGGTTATGGAAGAGATGTCTTTTATCAACGGGAATTGGGTTCAGGATGCAGGGAACCCCCTCGATCCTCCCATTCGATGAGAGGGGAATAATATCAGCGAATGCCTCGGTTGCCCCACAGAGGTTGGTGTCCTTCTGGGTCACGAATGTTGACCGGTTTCGTCAATCGGAGAAGTCTGTGCATGTGAGGGGGCTGTTAATGATGGGGGATCACGATGGACGGTTCATTCTCAGATAGGTCCTATGGTGGAGTGCAAGGGATTGAGTTTGGTGTGTGGCCTGGTCATACCAGGCTTTCAATTTTATTTGAAGGGGTTTATGTTGAGTTGAGTGGGGCTTGTGGCGAGAGAGTGTTGTGTTTGGTGTGGACTAAGACTTTGCTTCACGGGAGACTGAAACACAACCCTGGCTGTGGGTAAAGACCCGAGGTATAATCATGACCAGCCGCCTCTTCTGTAGGATGAACGAATCCTTCTCGCCTTTCATTTCCCAATGAAGTTCTCGTTGACTAGCCAGTGATTCGAGGGGAGTTGCATAGCTTGAACCCAAAATTGAGTTCCAAATACTTTGGCCCTGTTCATATACTGTCTCAGTTAACCAAGGCATCCACATATGAGTTCATTGCAGGGAAGATTCTTGCTAAAACTTGTGACTCATACCCATACAAGGACAGCGTGCTTGGTATGGGGATTGAATTCTACAACGGCAGCTGGTTCTGCCAGATCATTGAGGAAGCCACTCGGAGGCAAGCGTTCACTGTTGTCCCTAACTGGAAATGCAATGGTACAGACCAATTTTGCGGTCGCTTCTGGCCGACGAAAGAATAAGATCGACTGATAGGGGTTTTGGTGATGTGAAAATATTTATGCAAGACATTAAGCGTGAACAGACAGCCAGACAGGGTAAAGTCTTGTCTCAGCAAAAGTGGCTGCTTTCAGGGCTTCTTCACCTTTAGAGAATGATTACAGTGTGCAAGGATGAGCAGGCCCGAACAACATGACTCTTGCGGCTGAGGGATAACCTTCCAGCGGATGGTTTTAGTTGTCCGAGTTCTGCTAGCTCTAGCTGCAAGCAAGAGTGGGAAGCTATGTCAAATAGATGTGAAAAATGTCTTTCTGCACGAAGAGTTGGATAGAGCTATTTATATGGAACAACCTCAAGGCTTTGCACACAAGGATCGTCTGAACTACGTCTGCAAACTAAGGAATGCGTTATATGGGATCAAACAAGCACCAAGGGTATGGTACGATAAGATTGCGAAGTTTCTAATTCAAAGTGGATACAATCTACCTTTAGCCTACTTAAACATCTTTGTTGAAATCTGAGAAGAGAAGATTGCAGTGGTACTCATGTATGTAGATGATCTAAGCATCACAGGAGATACTTGCACCGAGATCAAGCAAATCAAGGAGAATCTTTCGGTATGCTTGCACATGAAGGAGCTTGAGGAATTGAATGATTTTCTTGGGCTAAAAGGTGATCAAGTTTTAGAAGGCCCCATTCATGTGCCAAGAGAAGTATGTGAAGGATCTGTTGAAAAAAGTATGAGATCCTCAAAAGCAAACCGATATCAACACCTTACGAGTTCAACGCCAAGTTAAGTGCTAATAAAGGAAATGATCTTGAGGATCCAACAATGCACCGTCAGTTGGTGGATAGTTAGTTTGATCTACTTGACATATACAAAACCAAACATCTCATATGTGATTGGTCTAGTTAGCATATTTATACAATTATCAAAGAATGCTCACCTTGAAGTAGTTTATCGGATACTTAGGTACATCAAGGATATGTTGTACTATGCTGTAATCTATAAAAGAAAAGAAAATTACAAACTCGTTGGATATTTCCATGGGAATTGCTAAGACTTCTTGGATTTATTTGTCACCCTATTAGTTTGGTAACTTAGTGTTGATCCTTTAGTCATGTCTGTCTCCGCATCTTTCGTCCTCATCATTCATTTCTCAAAGACACGACACAACGGCGACATGGGCTTCAAAACCTTGGGCCCTTTTTTAGGCTTAGAATTTGGTCATGTCGACGCCATCTTCATCAGTTAAGCCTTTAAACAAAAGTAATGTGCCTCATAAACTGTGATAATGCTTTTCTTATAAAAAGAACATCTCCCTAAAGTTTTAGTACGAAATGGACCATAAAATAGCAATAACATTGCTTGGATCTACTTCTCAATATGCATACATTCATCATTCAGGTATAATTTGATAGACAAACCTTTTATAATTCGGAGCATGAAGAACATTTGTCTAAGAAAAAGTTTCTAGTTCAAATAACTTGTCATGTAAAAACTATTTTAGTCTACTCCATACCAATGGAAGAACATATACCTCAAAGTGCTTTTTGTCTAATCTTTGAGATTTTCCCAATCCACTCAGTACCAACATTGTCCTCATATTGACTTGTCACGACTCGAAATTCACGCTCATGTCCAACATTTCGACCCTAAACTTGTCGACCGTCACGGATCACGATTCTATGGATCCAAGTTCTAATATCAATTGTCGTTATATGAAAGTCCCTAGAAGCGCATCGAACCAAATGTCGTCCTCGATTGGAAGTAGACAAAAAACAAAGACACAAAACTACGTTGTTCGGAAAAAAATTTGTTATAATAATTATGCACTAACTTTATGTTAAGGTCGTCTCTAATTCCTTCGACAATCCACGTAGAACTTCTTGGTAGAAAGTAAACTCGAACTAGTTCTAGTATTTCTCATAAAATTATATTTTTAATTTGGTTTTGAAATATATTATATTTTATCGTGCTGCATGTACCATAAATAAATGACGTCACATGCATAACAATTTTAAAATAAAGCGTATGTTTGGAATTACGTAAATAGTCGGTTAACGTCTATCTGAATATCTTTTTACTCAATACAGTAGTTATCCGAGTGCCCCGTTTAAATGAAATAATCTTCTCCATAAATGGTATTGCTATATATAAATGAAGGAAAGTGTAAACTTTTTCTTTACATGTAAATGTTGCGCATGTAACGTAGTATCTCTTTTCATTTCCAAGCTGGGTTCATGCCCATCGCATGATTGTAATATCACAAGGAGCGTTTTTTTCAACGTGATTGCAGAAATCGTCCTACGTAACCATAACACGAGCCGTCGGCCCTTTTTTAGTTAGGAGTTCGAAACGTTTGGCTAATCGCAAGTAATCTTTTTAATGCAAAGCGACCGACCGGGCATTAAAAATCATTCGAGTCGGTCGTAGGCAGGGTTCGATCTTTTAGGGTTCTTCCGAAATTTTCGTTTGAAAAAAGCAACGTTTTCATCTCATCCTAGGGGCCCCAAAAAAGCCCCGAGATGAAAGTTGAGAAGGCTAACCACGTTTTAAATAACACTTGTATGAAGTTTGCTCCATATCAATGAAATTTCCTACCGAGGTTGTCGGCTTAAAACCTACCTAGACATACACATGCATTAAATAACTTGCCACTTATAGTCACACACGTGAAGGGTAGTCCGCTGAACATCCATTTGAGTTAAACTTGCGAAACTTGACATGGACGTCCATGCCGGATTCCAGTTTGGTCATTCCCTATCGACTCGATAGAACCCTCTTTCTCAAGTAAATTTCTTTCATCACGGGAGGATGGAAGAGCATTCTCAAGAGTCCCTCGGTGCTCTTTCTCGTTTAGTCTATAGTTTCCATCGGGATGACTATGTTTTACTACGGACCTACTCCACGGTTGAAAACAGGTAATTTTTAGGGTTAATTTGAAGATGATGGAAAAACCGAGGGCGGCAATCGATCAAGTGGTGCGGTGAGTATGTCTCGTGACTTTTACGGGGGATAATCGAAGTCTCAGAGCCATGGCCAAGATAACCGAGAAGAAACATGAACAGGAAGCAGTTTCGAAGGTAATGGAAGCACACTATAAGGGAAGAAACAGTTGATGAGGAACAGAGATTTTCACCGCGAATAGAATACACCGTAGTAAATTTGGTGAGACCAAAGTTTATGAGTATTTCCTAGAAAATCATTCTCAGCGACATTTACCAGGCTGATTTCGACATGTGATTGGTTAGACTTTGGTATTAAACTGCGAACATTAACGATCGGCATGTATAACATGAACTAACAAGACGAACGAGAACCTTGAATTGGAAATTGGTATGTCGAATATAGTCCCATGTACCGGCTCATGTCGTGTCGCGGCTTTCATTGAAATAACCTTAATTTGTTCTGTGAAGTCAATTCCAATGCCGCCAATATGGCCTCCTCCCATTCCTGTATAAAAAAACCATAGCCTCTTCCTTTGAAAATACAAGCAGAAGAAACGCCACCTACTTTGTTGGCGGTGGCGGGGTGGAGGGTGTTGACACTTACCGGGCGAACAACAACCTGCGGAGGAGCTGGTGCATGGACGACGTCTTTTCCATGTCGTCGAGGGACGAGGACAACGAGGAGGCCCTGAAGTGGGCAGCACTCGAGAAGCTTCCAACCCTCAACCGTCTACGGAAGGGTATACTCAGCAGCGATAGAGTCAACGAGGTGGACGTGACGGAGCTGGGGCCAAGCACCCGCAGGAGGTTGCTCGAACGGCTTGTCCGAGTTGCAGAGGAGGATAACGAGAGCTTCCTCTTGAAGATTAGGCAGAGGATCGATAGGTAAAATTTAACCAAGCAAAAAAAAAACAAGAAAAATCTGAACAGAGGAACTCATCCGCATCATAACTAAATTATGACAGGGTTGGGATTGACCTCCCAACAATAGAAGTGAGGTTTGAGAATTTGAATGTAGAGGCAGAAGCTCATGAGGGCACCAGAGCCCTCCCTTCTTTGATTAATTTCTCGATTGGGATGATTGAGGTATGGAATTCCTTCTTCTTCTGCTTCTTCTTCTTGGTCGATAATTCCCCATTTTGAATTTCGTGACATCTAAATTTGAAGAATAAGGATTGATATAATAATTAATTCAAGGGCATGTTGAGCGCATTGCGCATCGTCCCAAGCAAGAAGAAGAATTTCATGGTCCTCAACAATGTCAGTGGAATCATCAAGCCAGGAAGGTGATTTTGTTCATTTTTTTCTGTCACTTAACATAAGAGAAAATAATATTAGATCAGACTGAGTTTATATTGATTTTGAGATTATAGGTTAACGTTGCTGTTGGGGCCTCCAAGTTCCGGGAAGACGGCTTTGTTGCTAGCTTTAGCCGGGAAGCTTGATTCTCAAATGAAGGTTTGAAGATTGTTGTTGCTATGTTGTAATTACCCGCACCTCATTTTGATTATTCCTTCAAGGTTGTGTGTTTGTACATTTGGTTTAGTCAAGTGGTAAGATTACATACAATGGACACGGGCTTGATGAGTTTGTGCCTGAAAGGACGGCTGCATATATTAGCCAGCACGACCAGCACACCGGCGAGATGACCGTGCGTGAGACGCTCACCTTCTCAGCCAGATGCCAGGGGGTTGGTACCCGTTACGGTCAGTGTTTGTTTTTTATCATTCTGACGGTGGTTTGGGAGAAAAAAATGTATGCTTAGTCTTTTTAAAGTGAGGATCGGCACTGTTCATCCACAGATATGCTAGCAGAACTGGCGAGGAGAGAGAAAATGGCGAATATAAAGCCCGATCCTGACATCGACGTGTACATGAAGGTAAAGTGCAGCTTGGGTTGAGTAAGAGTTGTCGAGTGATGTTTGTTGCTGCTGCAATTTCTTGACAGTTACATATCTTCATGTCTTTCTGATCTTCCCAGGCGATAGCAATGCCGGGACAGGAGGCAAACGCTGTAACTGATTATGTCATCAAGGTGAAATGTCTGTGGTCAACCAACAAGCAATGAATCGGAGAATAGAAATGGATTAATTTCTTATTGTTGTTCTCATGTTTCCTTAGATTTTGGGGCTTGAGATCTGCGCGGATACGCTTGTCGGGAACGAGATGCTGAGGGGGATCTCTGGGGGTCAGAGGAAACGAGTGACGACAGGTGAGATGCTGGTTGGACCTGTGAGGGCCCTGTTCATGGACGAGATTTCCACTGGGCTCGATAGCTCAACCACCTACCAGATCGTCAACAGCCTGAAGCATGTCGTCCACATCCTGAATTCTACCGCCATCATTTCGCTGCTGCAGCCGGCCCCAGAAACTTATGACCTGTTCGACGACATCATTCTCTTGTCCGATGGCCAGATTGTTTACCAAGGCCCCCGCGAGCTCATCCTCGATTTTTTTGAGTCGATGGGTTTCAAGTGTCCTGAAAGAAAGGGAGTTGCCGATTTCTTGCAGGAAGTGAGTCGTAGACGAAACAGAGACCATGCTGCCTGAGAAAATCATACCGAAAACTGATCGGTGGATTGGTTTCTTCCACTCACAGGTTACATCGAGGAAAGATCAGGAGCAGTATTGGGCTCGAAGGGATGTGCCTTACATATTCGTCACAGTCAAAGAATTCGTGGAGGCATTCCAGTCCTTTCATGTTGGACGAAAGTTAGGGGACGAGCTTGGATCACCATTCAACAAGGCGAAGAACCATCCAGCTGCTCTGTCTAAGGAGAAATACGGGGTGGGAAGGAAGGATCTGCTGAAGGCCTGCTTCACACGAGAGATCCTCCTCATGAAGAGGAACTCGTTCATTTACATCTTCAAGCTCATTCAGGTGAATAGTCCCTCCTTTTCATACATAGCCGGATAGATTATTGTCACATTGATAATTCCTGGTTTGGGTTGTGTTAGATCATCGTGATGGCGATAGTTACGATGACAGTCTTTCCGAGGACAAAGATGCATAAGGACAATGATACGGATGGGAATATCTTCGTCGGAGCCTTGTTTTTTACCCTGGTTATGATCATGTTCAACGGATTGTTAGAAATTTCCATGACGTTAACGAGGCTCCCGGTATTTTACAAGCAGAGGGATCTCCGGTTCTATCCGGCCTGGGCATATGCTCTCCCTACTTGGATAACGATGATACCAATATCCTTAATAGAAGTCGCCACATTCGTTGGCACGACTTATTACGTGGTTGGATATGATCCGAGTGCCCACAGGTATGGAAAGAACAGTAGCTAAAACATGACAAAATCAGAAACGCCACGCTCACGACACGCTCATCGTTTGAAATCCATAAATTTCTCAGGTTCTTCCGGCAGTACTTGGTGCTTGTGGCAGTCAACCAGACGGCTTCGGGATTATTTCGACTCATTGCAGGCTTAGGCAGGGACATCGTTATCGCAAGCACATTTGGATCATACGCTATGCTAATGCTCTTCACTTTGGGTGGAGTTGTCCTATCAAGAGGCACAATTTTTTCGCATATCTTTAGGCACAAATGAATCTATTGCATCCTAAACCATCCTCTCTAACAACGTGTTTCCACCTCTCTTGCGCAGATGACGTGAAGAAATGGTGGAAATGGGGTTATTGGATTTCGCCCATGATGTACGGACAGAACGCGATCATTGGGAATGAGTTTCTAGGGAAAAGTTGGAACAGGGTTATGTACTGCCGCACATTCTCTGGAACGAGTTTCCTCCTTGTCGTAGTCAGTAGACTAAACGAGTTCTGGTTTCCTTGTTGCAGACGGTCCCAGGTACCAAAGAATCATTGGGAATACTAGTTTTGAGGTCTCGCGGCTTCTTTACGGAGGGATACTGGTGTTGGATTGGATTTGGAACATTGCTTGGATACACCCTACTATTCAACTTCGGATTTGCCCTCTCTCTTACCTTTCTCAATCGTAAGCCTTTGTAATCTTAATCCTACTCCATTCACTAATACCGTTATGAACTTATTCGCCGTATAAGAAGATCCGTGTTGCAAATTACAGCATACAAATCATCTCAGGCGCTTAAATCTGAGGATGCCAAAGGAAGCAAAAATGCAGGTGACAGAACACAAGGAATGATAGAATTACCTTCACGGATGGGGTCGAGACATCCAAACGGATCTGTTTAGGAAGATTTCATACAAATGTTAATGTTCTGTTTATGATTTGGTTGATTGTGCTGAGTAAATTTTACCGGTCATGCAGAGAGTACTCCAGAAGAAGCAGCGAGACCGAGTGAGAATCAGAAAAGAGGAATGGCCCTGTCATTTGAGCAGCACTCGATCACTTTTGAGGAGATAGTGTACTCGGTCAACATGCCACAGGCGAGTTTCCACATGATTGACATTCTCGACTTTTGATAAGATAAATTACTCATGGGAATTTTTCACCTCCGGCAGGAAATGAAGAACCGGGGAGCCATTCAGGATAAGCTGGTGCTTTTGAATGGCATCAGTGGTGCCTTCCGCCCGGGTGTCCTCACGGCCTTGATGGGAGTTAGTGGTGCAGGAAAGACAACTTTGATGGATGTTTTGGCAGGGCGAAAGACAGGAGGGTACATCAAGGGAAGCATCAAAATATCTGGGTTTCCTAAGAACCAGGCGACGTTCACTAGGATTTCTGGGTACTGTGAACAGAACGACATCCACTCCCCATACGTCACAGTCTATGAGTCGTTAGTTTATTCCGCATGGCTCCGGCTGCCTCAGGATATCAACACTGAAACCCGAAAGGTCAGAAATCGATTCAATCTTGATTCTGTAATCCTATCTCATCCAGTGGTTTTACTGATTACAATAGACAATGCTGTAGATGTTCATTGAGGAAGTAATGGAGCTTGTAGAACTAAATCCGCTGAGGGACGCCTCTGTTGGTTTGCCTGGCACGAGTGGTCTTTCGACTGAGCAACGGAAGAGGCTGACCATTGCGGTTGAGCTTGTCGCGAACCCATCCATCATCTTCATGGATGAGCCGACCTCGGGGCTCGATGCAAGAGCAGCCGCAATTGTCATGAGGACTGTCAGGAACACAGTCGATACTGGGAGAACGGTAGTGTGTACCATCCACCAGCCGAGTGTTGACATCTTTGAATCTTTCGATGAGGTACTTTGCAAAAACCATAAGATCAAACACTGTTCTCTTTGCCGAGCTTTGGCACTTGAAGTTCTCTTCTTTTCTCCGTGTCTCGTAGCTATTCCTATTGAAACAGGGAGGGCAAGAGATTTACGTTGGCCCACTCGGTCGTCATTCGTGCCATCTTATAAATTACTTCGAGGTAAGAAACAACGGGCATCATTGCTCGATGCCAAATTCTCGGTAAATATGCTTTGACATTCCGTCGTCCTCGTAAAGAGTATTGATGGAGTCAGCAAGATCAAAGATGGCTTCAACCCTGCGACGTGGATGCTAGAGATCACGACCCCAGCGCAAGAACTTGCACTTGGCATGGATTTCGCCAATATCTATAACAACTCAGATTTATACAGGTTCCAATAATTTCTCTGTTTCGATTCACGTTACTCTGAAGTTTTGCTTCCTCAAACATTATCTGAATTTTAGGAGGAACAAGGATCTGATCAAGGAGTTGAGCATACCCTCTCCCGGTTCGAGTGATCTCAACTTTGCGTCCCAGTACTCTCTGTCATTCCTCATGCAATGTGCTGCATGCCTTTGGAAGCAGCACTGGTCTTACTGGCGGAACCCACTTTACACAGCAGTCCGACTCTGGTTCACCATCGTTATCGCCCTGATTTTTGGGTCCATCTTCTGGAATATCGGCCAGAAAACGTAAGTCGCAAAACTATTGCTACACCAGGGTAGACGATTACCGAGTCAGACTAGTTTTTGCTATTCATCTGTTCCCCACATGTAGGTCGACGAGACAAGATCTGATGAATGCCATGGGTTCCATGTACACCGCCATCCTCTTCATTGGAATACAAAATTGCTCCTCAGTACAGCCAGTGGTTTCAGTTGAAAGGACAGTCTTCTATCGCGAGAGAGCAGCGGGAATGTACTCTGCTCTGCCCTATGCTTTTGCACAGGTACAAGTGCTCGTGATTTCTTCAAATGGCCATGTGGTTCTGCTCTGTTACGTCATTTAACATGTCTTCTCTTTCCACAGGTTCTTATTGAGCTTCCTTACATCTTGGTACAGGCCGTAACCTACGCCGTGATCGTTTATGCGATGATCGGGTTTGAATGGACAGCAGTCAAGTTCTTCTGGTACTTATACTTCATGTACTTCGAGTTCCTGTACTTCACCTTCTATGGGATGATGAACATTGCATTAACGCCAAGCCTCCCTCTCGGGATGGTTCTCTCTTCCGCATTCTACGCCATCTGGAACCTCTTCTCTGGATTCAACATCCCTAGAACCGTAAGCCCCAAACTTGTGTCCCTCGGACTCTCTCTCATTCTATCTCTTGTCTAGAACCAAGGAGTCATACGCTTCGCTGAATCAATCATTTGTCTGTATGCTGGTGACACAACAGCATGTGCCGATATGGTGGAAGTGGTACTCGTGGGTGTGCCCAGTCTCGTGGACGCTCCACGGGCTGGTGGCTTCACAGTACGGAGACCTGACGAACGTGCTTGACAATGGGCAAACCGTGACAGAATTTGTCGGAGACTACCTGGGCTTCAAGCACGACTTCATTGGCATGGCTGCGGCCATGAGCCTCGTGTTCACTGTTCTTTTTGTAGTCGTATTCGCTTTGGCAATCAAAGTGCTGAACTTCCAGATCAGATAGCCACAGAAGGTCAGGCATGATCAGGAGGGCCAAACAGCAAATGTTATTTGTTGTTTACCCGAGGGAATAAAAAAAATTACAGAGCAATTATATCACCTTAATTAGTAATGATTGTTTCTCATTGTTTATTATTTTCACTATAATTGCATTTATCATAACGGGAGGAAATTTCGTGACATTCTCGATTCGTTATGGTAGGGAGTGTCCGCATGGGATTGCAACCGCAAACTTGAAGAGTCCGAGGAAACAAAAAGAATGTAAGAATGAAAGTAAGGAAGCGAACGACTTGCGACGTAAATAATAAACAATCGGCAAGTACAGGTTGGTTTGTCATTGGTCCATTCCCCCCACTCACGGATTCCTCATCATAGCGATTCTTCCCCGTTCCTTCCCGAGGTTCAGATCAAATCGCTCTCTCTTCGGATCGGTATTGCTTTCTTCCCCCAGGTGACCGACGTCCGCCCCCCCCCCCCCCCCCCAACCCGGGATTTCTGTACGGGCCTCAGATCGCGTCGGATCATCTCTAGGTAAGTGAATTCGCGAACCGGGACTGGATGTCGGTTTCAGGTTCTGGGTCGGTGTAGGATTTTGCTCAGCATTGGTGGCGGGCTTGGAATCTGGGGGTCATGGATCTCTCTGTTGTTTGGTCGCGTCGGTAGGGAGATTAGCTTTTTGGGTTGATTGACTGAATTGGGATTGCGGTGGTTGTCAGGCTGTCGGAAGGTGATATCTCGTTTTGGTTGTTACGGGAATCGCCGGATTTTATTTGGTTTGAGGGGTTTCTAAGAGAAAGGTTTGATGCTGGCTGAACCAATGCTGATTGATTCCCCTCGCTTGGTGGACTTGTTTGGTCTTGAATAGGCGGAAGGGAGTGTATTCGATTGCTTTTTTGGATTCTGTTTTTCCAGTCTTTCCGGGCTGGAACCTTGTCGGAGTGATTATGAATGTTTCTCTTGTTCTTTTAGGATAACACAGTTGCAGTATTTCTGAATGAATAACTAAAAGGATCCTCTGCAACTTTGATTTTTGCTGTCCACAAATTCTAGTGGCGCGGAACCGTTGGCCTTACTCTTGTTCTTGACATGTTAGCAGCTTCAGGGTTAATCCTTCTAATTTTCAGTTATATTGTCATTCTTTGATCAATGCAAGTATCTTAGCGACTATCCTGCAGCATGAACACAGATATTTCCCTAATATAAGCTTACTAGTGTGCTGATTGTTCCATGTTTGGAGGCTAAGCGTATGTGGTGTGTGTGTGTTCTTCAATTTTTTGTTGCGACACAAGGTTTTGGATGTTGTTCGTTACCTTATGTCATTATTTTTATTTGTGTTGCTTTAGGATCTCCTCTTGCGAGTGGATGTTATTTCCTGGAAATCCTCATGGGGAATGACTAATAGAACGTCAAGATTGGTTCAGGTCACCTGACAATGGCTTTATCCAGCAAGGCCGACCAAAAGGCAGCCACAGATGCGGCTGCTTGGATGTTTAACGTCGTCACTTCTGTAGGAATCATCATTGTCAATAAAGCTCTGATGGCTACCTATGGTTTCAGCTTTGGTAAGTTTTCTCGTTTTCTTCAACTCGGTGATAAGGTACAAAAAACCAAATGATCCAAGTCGGTCTCAAACTATTGTCTTAATAAGTTGGGCTTAACAATGTGAAATGGCAAGAGAAGACTCACTTTAAGTCCCGCGAAGCTGAGTGGTTCTATATTTATATTTTAATGTCATGGTGGCTGGACTATGAGAAGGAATTTGTTGGATGAATAATAATTTGTTAACTTTATATCATTTTGTATTTGGATTGAAGAAGTGAGATTCCAAGATCTGAAAGGTTATGTGGAAATTTGTTCTTGCAGCAACCACATTAACTGGTTTGCATTTTGCCACAACGACATTGATGACAGCTGTTCTGAGATGGTTAGGATACATCCAATCCTCTCACCTTCCATTTACAGAGCTTGTGAAATTTGTCCTCTTTGCCAATTTTTCTATTGTTGGCATGAACGTGAGTTTGATGTGGAACTCAGTGGGCTTTTATCAGGTATTGCCATCTCTCACTCAAATAAATTCCTTGCTTTCATTTTCTTGTGATTCTTGGCCTCACAAGCATTCTTAACCCCAGATTGCGAAACTAAGCATGATCCCTGTTTCCTGCTTTTTGGAAGTGGTGCTGGATAAAATACGTTATTCCAGAGACACAAAGCTGAGCATAGGTGTTGTTCTCTTGGGTGTTGGCGTCTGCACAGTCACTGATGTGAGTGTTAATGCCAAAGGATTCCTAGCTGCTTTTATAGCAGTCTGGAGTACTTCTCTTCAGCAATATGTAAGTCTCATGAAGTTTGCCTCTTTTGACAAAATTCTTGTTTGTATCTTTCAACCGTTAGATGCTCTTTGTGCATATCAAGCTCAACATTTCATCCGCCTCTTTGGCTTTCTTTTTTGTGAATGCAGTACGTACATTTCCTCCAGAAGAAGTACTCTTTGAGCTCTTTCAATTTACTGGGGCACACTGCTCCTGCCCAGGCTGCTTCCCTCCTCGTTGTAGGCCCATTTCTCGATTACTGGATGACAAGTAAAAGAGTAGATGCTTTTGATTACAATTCGGTCACGGTGGTATGTGGTGCATCTTTCTGTCTCTTTCCTTTTCTCATGAAGAACAAAAGTAGAGAACATGCCTAGGTTGAAAACTTTTACACTAAAACATAATCATGTAGTCAGCTTTTAATAGTTTCCATTGGAGACGTAACTATCCTTTCTGTTTCTTCCCTCTTTAGAGACTATTTTATTTGCCCCAAAAGCATCGCTCTATTCTAATTATTGTTCAGATCACTAGTTTCTTTGTACAGAAAACTCCATATGAGTGTATGAATTTGTGACCAGTTATTAGACCATGGAATTTGGTCTATTTTTGAAGATGGATTCTTGTTATATTGATGAAAGATGGAAATAACACAAGTCTGTTTGTTAATTTAATCCATTGCCCCTTCCCGTCATTTGAAAGTACAGCAGATGCTGACTATTTGTGTTTGCTCTTTGCAGATGTTTGTTGCACTTTCGTGCACCATTGCAGTGGGAACTAACCTTAGCCAGTTCATCTGCATAGGCAGATTCACTGCTGTATCTTTCCAAGTAATTGGTCATATGAAGACGATTCTTGTCTTAATCATGGGCTTTATCTTCTTCGGGAAGGAGGGCCTCAACATACAGGTTGTTGTAGGCATGATTATAGCAGTCATCGGGATGATATGGTATGGCAATGCATCCTCTAAACCAGGCGGGAAAGAGCGTAGGGGTGGTTCCCTTCCCACCAGCAGACAACATAGGCACGGTACCATGTCAGATTCATCGGAAGGTGATGGGAAGGCTTGATTATTTCCATGTCAGACAGATTCACTGAACCGGTCTAGCATATTTCAGGGAAAAGGATAATCTTTTGACAATCACATACCAGTTATTTTTGGTTTGCAGTTGTTTTCCCTCTATCCTTATATCATTCTTTTGTCAAGACTCTAAGTTATTTATAGCGAATGGGGTATTAGCTGATTAGTGAGCTCGCTTTGTTAGTGTTCTGGCTTCATACTTAGGTTTCAAAATCGTCTCCCATCCTTTCAGCCGGTGTAATATCCGGGCCTTTTTGTTCCCTGTGAATGTTTCCTTTTACCCGTCTTCTGAGTCGCCAACTGCCTCTGGTCACTGTCACTGACTGATTCGACACTCTGCTAAGTTTCCCCATCATTTATGTTATGCACAAGACTTGGAAACTGTTGCTAAGTTTATGTGACTTTGTCATCTGATTCATAGTTTCTTTGACGAAGCACGGGTTTTACAAAGGTTGGTCCTACTTGATACTGAAAGGACAGCAGTTGGCATGGGGAGTCCGTATAAGATGTGGCAAACTATCGTTCCTGGATTCACCCTTAAAATGACGGTATCCATATTACAAGATAAGTTGCCGGCTGTCGACTACTAAAAGACTGTGGAAGCACAGGGAAACCTGAAACGGGAGAGATTAAGGGACCAAGTTAAGGAATAACTGGTTGAGTATATGCGTCAAGGGTAGACACAAGGAAGGTGTTTCCGGAGTCATGGTTGGCCCGCTAGAGTTTTAAACATATTGATTACATCAACATCTGATTTGCTTGGTTCTTTTCTTTAAATCGTTTGCCATTAACTCCATTAAAACACCAATATTCCTTTGGCTGCTTAGCAGTTCCCTCCCTCCTTTGGTGGTATCCCGTTTAGGGTTATTATATTCAAAGTCTAAGCTATCAATGCTTCATGTGAGTAAAAACACACAAGGAATGGTTTTAGGAAATTTCGAAAAAAGAGTATCGATTAAAAAGTAAATGATATCGAAGCAGAACTTGGGCACAAACTAAATTAAGAAACTCAGCCCGTGGAGTTCGGATATGAGTCCACCAATTACTACTGAAGATAATATTAAATTAAGAGGGTGGTAGAATCACAATGCCGAAAGAGACGAGCATAAAGAGAGGGCATGGCCTCTCTATAAATGAGCACCATCAGGAGAATCACTTCACCCAGGAAAGACAAGACCAAGAAAGAAAAATGTCTCGGTGGTTGTCGTTGTTCTTGTGTATTTCGGCGGCATCATCAGCGAATGGTCTGTCATCGATATCGACTCCTCCCTTCCTAAGTGTTGCTCATGGAGACGATCTCTCCCACGGAGGCATCACCCGTCTTTCCAGCTCAGCGCCGACGTCGGTCAACTCCGGTAGACACATGGGCCTCCTCCATGACTTCTGGATCCCAGTCCACAACATTAATGCACTCCTTTCGCTCCCCAACAACTTCCATGACGGTGAAGATGATGTCGTCGTAGCCACCTTGCCAAAATCTGGCACCACCTGGCTAAAGGCCATCGTCTTCGCATTGTCCCACCGATCAACGGGTGAGGAGTCCTCGAGGCAGCCCAGCCCTTTGCTTACCTCCAACCCACACGAGCTAGTGCCTTTCCTGGAGTCGAGCGTAGTCAGCGAGGGTCAACATATAAACGTTTCCTCAGTCAATTCGACACCAAACATCATCGCCACTCACCTACCCTACACCCTCCTTCCCAAAAGCATTAGGGAATCCAAGGGAAAGATAATTTACCTGTGTCGGAACCTCAAGGATGATTTCACCTCGTTATGGCACTACTCGAACAGCCTCTGGACTGAAGATATGGATGAGATCCCACTGGAGAAGGCGTTTGACGATTTCTGCCGTGGGGTGATCCCGTTTGGGCCTTGGTGGAATCACATATTGGGCTACTGGAAGGCCAGCTTGGATATGCCGGAGAGAGTGCTGTTCCTCCAGTACGAGGATCTGAAGGAACGTCCCCTTGAGATCATTAAGAGGGTTGCTGCGTTTATCGGGCGTCCGTTTGAAAAGGGCGAAGGCGGGGAGGAGGCAGCCAAGGAGATATTGAGGATGTGCAGTTTCGAAAGCCTGAGCAATTTGGAGGTCAATAAGAGAGGGAGGCAACCGTACGGGGCTGAGAACAAGGTGTACTTCCGGAAAGGCGAAGTTGGGGACTGGGTGAATCTGTTGAGGCCCGAGATGGCGGAACAGCTCGATCGCATCATCGAGGAGAAGCTGCAAATGACCGGGCTGAAGCTCTAAAAAAATTTCGAAATTCGATGCACGTAGCCCCTGTTTCTCAGAGTGGTGCTTGGCGAAACAAGGATATCAAGCCAACTACCATTCCGGGACTAGCTGGCTAGAATAAGATCCGTTAAGCTGAATAACGATGATGATCATCGGTTGGTGTTGTTTCCATGTTGTTGTTTGTCTTATTTCGTGGGGAAGTCACGGAAACATTAAGTTATCATTTGGTGATAATGTTATTCATTTAAATGGAATTTCATAATGATCAATTGCACCAAATCAAAGATGAAACAAGAATTGCAAAGTTTATTTTTGTTTTATCTCGAATATTTAGGTTTGACGAAGCAACATGATCACCGATTTACCTATCATCATTTTCCAGCTAATGAAATACGAAAATGACGTTTCGTTGGAATAAAAAAATGAAAAGAATTTCTTGATGAAAATTAATTAAAAAATTTAAAATATATTTTTTTAGATTAGAAAGAAACACTTATATCTCAATTGGAAACATTAAAATATGTGGTTTATTAGTTTGGTTAAAAACACCAATATGATATTATGGTTTTGCTTTTTGAAAACATTCTTTCATGGCCTTAACTGAAAACAAACACCGTTATTAGAAAATCAAACGATATTATTAGGAAATCAAACACAGTTAGTATAAAATCAAATGTCATTCCTGTTTTATTAATTTTTAAAAATTTAAAACATTAATATTTATTAAACTATTTTAAAAACAACTTTATTTTACCTAAATAAGACCCTGAAAATAAAACCCCGTTCTGTATTTTATTCCTAAAGATAAGATTAGTACCGAAACTTGTTTTTGTCTTTTATCTGTGCGTACATTGTAAGCATCTGAGTTCATGGAGGACGATGACTGACTTAAAATTACGTTCGATCTTATCCGGTTCATTTTTAAACAATCTGAAGTTTTAGTAAATAATAACGATTCCATTGGATCACGTACAAGGTTGACTTGCCATGTGCCATAAGATGTCCGCAGAGATTTATAAATAAATAATAATAATAATAATTTTTACGGGGGATGCCAAATTCGGTCCTATTCTATTCCTGAATGTAACGAAACTTGTTTTGTACTCCTTCAATTATGTTAATCTCCTCCCGTTTTACTTGTACACAATTTGCTCATTACTGCCCTCCTACTACTACTACTACTACCAAATGCCTAAGTCAAACTCATCGCAATGAAATAGTCTAACTTCAATGCATCTAAGAAAAAGTATTACCATGACATCTATAAATCACAATGATCAAAAGCTCCCAACCGAATTGAACACATTACGACTGCGATGGTTTTTCATACCTCACACAAATGTATCTTCTGGCACATACCACGAAACAATGCATTCGTTACTTATATAGTAGTTATGAAGGTAGTTACAGGACGCCTTCTGCACACCGCGGAGCAAAATCGATTGACCGAATTTGGACGTACTGAATTGATCCCGTCTTTTCCAATGAATCTGGACTTAGTGATTGATCCTTGTGTTTTCCATTTGATGGGTGGCTGGCTTCTCGAGTAAACTTTCTCGAGGTCATATTTGTCACATAGTCATCTCCAATCGTTCCTTTTATCATCGTCGAGATTAATGTCAAATGGATTTTTGTAAATGGGATAGTATGCGGAGCCTAATAGCTTTTGTGCAAAGAAATCATATGTGTCGACAAAATGCGAAAATTGACAAAGAAATTGAAATTTTTGTTATTTCTACGTAAACGAAGGAGTTAATTTCAAATAAGATAAAGGAAAAGCACACATTACTGGAACCGATAAGCGGTTCCTTAGACTACACAGACTTTAAACAGAAGTTTTTGTAAGAGAGGCTTCGCTGCGAGGGACTTCTGTAGAAATATTTGAGGCAGATGCTACGGAGGAGAGTGGATGGAGACTCCTATTACTACTTGACTTCGGGGGGAAGAATTACCAGGAGAGGTGATCACTATCTCTCATAACTCTCTTATTTTCTACTTGAGTGAATTACAATAGGAGGCATTGCACCTATTTATAGTGCGTGGGGTGGCCTAATTGAAGATAGGAAGTTAAGTCACGTCTCCCTAATTGTGGCCTTACAATTCTTTTACCACCGAGTCTTATTTTTAGCCACATGAATTTCTACCTACCTCCTTCTCGATGCTTCTTGGCCATGCTGTAACTTTCCCAGCCTTAATTTTGTTTCTCCCAAAGGATCTTTAGAAAGATTTGTGAGGCTTCAAGAGAATGTAGGTGTTGGGTTAATTTTGACACTCCTCTCAACACCGACTTTCTCTTCTCATCATTCCAAGTTGTGTTCGGAACTCCTCGAGCTTGTTTGCGTTAAGTCCCTTAGTGAAGACGTCAGCTGTTTGACATTCCGTTCCAATGTATTGTAGCTTGATATCTCCTTGTAACACCTTCTCTCGTAAGAAGTGATAGTGGACCTCTACATCCTTGGTTCTCGCATGAAATATTGGATTTTCAGCTAGCTGAATAGCTGAACGATTGTTGCATGATAGAGATACTACATAGTTAAGTTGCTGACAAAGGTCTCCCATTAGTTGTATTAGCCAAATAGCTTCTTGTGTTGCGGTTGTAGCAGCTTTATACTCCGCTTCTGTCATTGATAGTGATATTGTTGGTTGACGCTTACTGCAACATGAGATTGATCCCCCTGCGACGGTGAATACATAACCTGTTGTTGACCTTCGAGTATAACGGTCGCTGGCATAGTCAGCATCGCAATATCCAACCAGTTTGAAGTTTCCTTTGGTCTTATAGAGAATCCCATAATCAAGTGTACCTTTTATATATCTCAATATTCGTCGGACTGCTTCGAGATGAGGCTTCTTTGGAGCTTGCATAAACCTGCTCGCGAGTCCGACGTCATATGATATGTCTAGTCTTGTATGAGTAAGGTAGATTAGACTTCCCACCAGCTGACGGTACATCATCTGCTCTTCAAGATCCTTGCCTTCATTTGCACTAAGCTTAGCGTTGAACTCGATAGGTGTCGATATCGGCTTGCACTCTGACATTCTAGATTTCTTTAGCAGCTCCCTTGCATATTTCTCTTGACTCGGGAATAAGCCTTCTGGAATTTGATCAACTTCTAGTCCAAGAAAGTGCTTCAATTCTCCGAGTTCTTTCATTTGGAAGCGTACCGAGAGATTATCCTTAATCTGCTTGATCTCATTATTGTTATCTCCTGTGATTATAAGATCATCCACATATACGAGCACCACTGCAATCTTCCCTTCTTGGACTTTGACAAAGAGGCTTGAGTCGACTATAGTGAGATTATATCCACTCTTGAGTAGAAACTCTGCTATCTTGTCGTACCATGCTCTTGGTGCCTGCTTCAATCCGTATAAAGCTTTCCTTAATTTTCAGATGTAGCTGGGATGGTCCTTATCTATAAAGCCCTGGGGTTACTCCATGTAGATTGCTCGATCTAGCTCTCCGTGCAAGAAGGCATTCTTCATGTCCAACTGCAAAAGTTTCCAAGACTTACTTGCTGCTAGGGCGAGTAGTACTTTGATAGTTGTTATCTTTGCAACCGGACTGAATGTCTCGTCGTAATCTAAGCCGTATTGTTGAGAGAATCCGCGAGCTATGAGCCGAGCCTTGTACCTTTCCACTGTTCCATCTGGGCGAGTCTTAACTTTGTACACCTACTTGCAGGATATGGGTCTTACCTCCCTAGGTTTGGAAACCAAATCCCAAGTCTGGTTTTCTTCCAGTGCGCGGATTTCTTCAAGCATCGCATCTTGCCATACCTTGTGTTTCGATGCTTCTTCAAAGGTTGATGGCTCTTGTGGATCGACATCTTCTGCAAGGGCAGCATCTATATACCATGTTGGAGGTCTTCGCTGTCTTCTGGATCTCCTCAACGGTGTTGTCCCATCACTAGTTTCTTCTTCTAGTGCATTCTCTGCAGATGTCCTTTGATATACTCTTGTTTGCCAAAGTCTCTCTTCTTCCGTGTCGTTGTTTCTTGTTCCAGAAGGACTTTATTTTGTCTCCTCAACAGTAGGCTTTAGGGTCACTTCCTCTTCCTGCTTCATTTGAGATTCTTCTTTTGGTTCTTTTGAAGGTGGCCACCAGGAAGTTGCTTCATCAAAGATGACGTTCCTTGATACAGTGTACTTATTGGTCGTAGGATCACAACATCTCCATCCTTTCCACTCTGTGTCATATGCTACGAAGATGCACTTGGTCGCCTTCTTGTCGAACTTGCTTCACAGGTGGTTAGGGATGAACACATAGCAGACACACCCAAAGACTCGAAAGTGGCTCACTGTAAGCTTCATCTTCCATAGTAACTCGAATGGTATCTTGAAGTCAAGACGAGCTTGTGGTATCCTATTTGCAACATCTGCAGCTGTCTTCATGCACTCTGCCCAATATCTTTTTGGGACATTTCTGGCGTGCAACATGCTTCTGCATACTTCTGCAAGATGTTTATTCTTCTTTCTACCACACCATTTTGCTGGGGTGTGTGGGGACAAGTCAACTGTCGTCTTATCTTGTTCTCCTTCAGGTATTTTGTAAACTCCCTAGAGGTATATTCTCCCCCGTTGTCAGTACGTAGGCACTTCACCTTCGTCTGCAAATCGCTCTCTGCCTTGTTTTTGAACTCTCTGAATTTTTGTAGGACCTCCGACTTCTCCTTCATAAAGTCTACCCAGACAAACCTGGAGTAGTCATCAATGAAGGTCACCATGTATTTGCTGCCGCCTACAGATGGGTGCTTCACTGGTCCAAACACATCAGAGTGAATCAGCTACAGTGGTTCTTCGGCTCTATACTTGGAGTCTTCGTACGGTAACTGGTGTGTGTTACAGCACTGGCAGCCAGCACAGATATTGTCGACATTCACCTCCAACTGTGGAAGGCCCTTCAGCATATCTTACTCATCATAGCCTTCAACTTATGGTAGCCAACGTGCCCAAGCCTCTCATGCCCGAGACCCGCTGTCTCGTTCTTCTTCACTTTATCTATGTACGCAGATTCTGCAGACATGACGTAGATAGAATTGATCTTCCGCCCTTCCATGAACGGTGTCTCTGAAAACTTCTACTCACCGTAAACCTTCACATCTTCTGGCCCGAACACCACGAAGTTGCCTGGGGGGTGTCAGTTGAGCTACTGATAGAAGACTCTTCATTATTCCAGGGACATGGTAGACTCCTTGTAGTTGCACCTTGCTGGAGCTATCATCGGCGGCTATAACAGTATTCCCAACATGGGTAATGGGTAGTCTAGAGTTGTTGGCGGTGACAACGACTCGTTGTCCTTTGTATTCCGACAACTCTTGCAACTTCTCTTAGTCACCCGTCATATGGTTGGAACACCCAGAGTAAAAAATCCAGTTCTCTGTATAGTCCACAGAGTTATTGTTGACTACTGCAAGAGCCTGGTCTTCCAACGGTTGCTCTTCTTCTAGCAAGGCGAGGGATGCTTTCAGATTCCACTCTTCTTCAGATTTATTTCCATCTTGACTGCATGATGTGGCAACATTTCCTTCTACGTTCTTCTTCTTGGACCGGCAGTCTCGAGCATAATGCCCTTTCGTACCGCAATTGAAGCATTCCTCATCTTTCCATTAAGCTCCTCTGCTCTTGTGGTCGGATATGTTTTTGCTGCTCATGTCGACCATTTTTGCCACCTCGAGGGAAGCTTCTCTCACCATCTTTAGCAAACTCTTTATAATTTCTTCCCTTGTTACTGTATAACGCTTCTTCTTCATTTTTCAAAATCACGCCCGCCAACTGTTTTGCCAGCGTCTCCTGATTAGCTAGCAAATTTTCTAATTCCTCTAATGACGGCGGCGTGGGCCATCCTTGCACCGCCGCAATAAATCCCCTATATTCTAGCCTTAAGCCATGGATAATAATCCTCCTCGTTCTATCATCGCTAATCTTGAATGCTGGGTCTAACTCTAAAATCTCCTGGTAGATAGACTTTACCTTTTTAAAAAATTGATTAATTCATAAATCTCCTTGTCTAACTGCCAGCAAGTCATTCTCTGGCAACTGTAGCATCATATCATTCTTCTTTGAGAACCTAGTCGCTAGTATATCCTAGGCATCCCTTGGGGTAGTGGCGTACCTTATATGCTCAAGCATTTCCTCCTCTATGGCAGTCTTAATGGCGAACAAGGCATTCCCTGCCTTAATCCGCCATTTCCTCAAAGCGGCAGCATCCTCCTCCGGTGGGGTTGTCTCACTTCGGCCAATGATCTCCCAGAGATTTTGGCCTTGGAGATAAGACTCCATGCACGTCTTCCATGTGCTATAATTCTGGTTGTTTAGTTTCTTTAGCATGCCGACAGTATTAAACTCCGCCATACCGAATTTATCTTCTGGAAGCGTAACCTGGTCCGGACCTATGCCCGACGCAATCCTGGAATGCATCTTCCTGGATAGAACTTCTGTAGTAATTCAGCAGAATCTCCGCTGTACTTCAGAAAAACTCTGCGGAACTTCGGCAGAACCTCCGCTGTACTTCGGCAGAGCCTTCGCTGGACTTCGGCATGGACCCCAACGACCTTGCTCCGATACCAAATGTAAGAGACAGGCTTCATTGCGAGGGACTTCTGTAGAAATATTTGAGGCAGATGCTACGGAGGAGAGTGGATGGAGACTCTTATTACTACTTGGCTTCGGGAGGAAGAATTATTGAGGGAGGTGACCACTATCTCTCGTAGCTCTCTTATTTTCTACTTGAGTGAATTACAATAGGAGGCATTGCACCTATTTATAGTGCATGGGGTGGCCTAATTGAAGATAGGAAGTTAAACCACGTCTCCCTAATTGTGGCCTTACAATTCTTTTACCACTGAGTCTTATTTTTAATCACATTAATACCTAGCTACCTCCTTCCCGATGCTTCTTGGCCATGCTGTAACTTTTCCAGCCTTAATTTTGTTTCTCCCAAAGGATCTTTAGAAGGATTTGTGAGGCTTCTAGAGAACGTAGGTGTTGGGTTAATTTTGACAGTTTTAGCATGTAAGAAGTTGAACCTGCCAGTTGTTAAAAAATGGCATAATAGAAAGAACTACTAAAATAATTATCACGCGGATGCCGAGGCACAGCAAGCTTTGGAGCATGAAATTTGGTCTCTTCTATAAATGAGCACCATCAGGGGAATCACTTCAAGCAGGAAAGACGAAGAATTAAAATGTCTCGGTGGTTGTCGTTGTTCTTGTGTATTTCGGCAGCATCATCAGCGAATGGTCTGTCATCGGCATCGACTCCTCCCTTCCTTAGTGTTGCTCATGGAAACGATCTCTCCCATGGAGGCATCACCCGTCTTTCCAGCGCATCGCCGACGTTGGGACCCTCCTGTAGACGCATGGGCCTCCTACATGGCTTCTGGATCCCAGTCCACAGCATTAATGCACTCCTTTCTCTCCCCAACAACTTCCATGACTGTGAAGATGACGTCGTCGTGGCCACCTTGCCAAAATCTGGCACCACCTGGCTAAAGGCCATCGTCTTCGCATTGTCCCACCGATCAACGGGTGAAGAGTCCTCAAGGCAGCCCAGCCCTTTGCTTACCTCCAACCCGCACGAGCTAGTGACTTTCCTGGAGTCGAGCGGAATCAGCGAGGGTCAACATATCAACGTTTCCTCAGTTAATTCGACACCAAACATCATCGCCACTCACCTACCCTACACCCTCCTTCCCAAGAGCATTAGGGAATCCAAGGGAAAGATAATTTACCTGTGTCGGAACCTCAAGGATGATTTCACCTCGTTATGGCACTACTCGAACAGCCTCAGGACTGAAGATATGGATGAGATCCCACTGGAGAAGGCGTTTGACGATTTCTGCCAGGGGGTGATCCCGTTTGGGCCTTGGTGGAATCACATATTGGGCTACTGGAAGGCCAGCTTGGATATGCCGGAGAGAGTGCTGTTCCTCCAGTACGAGGATCTGAAGGAACGTCCCCTTGAGATCATTAAGAGGGTTGCCGCGTTTATCGGGCGTCCGTTTGAAAAGGGCGAAGGCGGGGAGGAGGCAGCCAAGGAGATATTGAGGATGTGCAGTTTCGAAAGCCTGAGCAATTTGGAGGTCAATAAGAGAGGGAGGCAACCGTACGGGGTTGAGAACAAGGTGTACTTCCGTAAAGGCGAAGTTGGGGACTGGGTGAATCTGTTGAGGCCCGAGATGGCTGAACAGCTCGATCGCATCATCGAGGAGAAGCTGCACATGACTGGGCTGAAGCTCTAAAAAAAATTCGAAATCGGATGCACTTATCCCCAGTTTCTCGGAGTGGTGCTTGGCGAATCAAGGAGATGAAGCAACTACCATTCCGGGACTAGCTGGCTAGAATAATATCCGTTAAGCTGAATAACGATGATGATCATCGGTTGGTGTTGTTTGTCTTAATGTCTGTTGGTCCTCCATGGTGTAAATTGATGATCATTAAAATAAGCGCGTGCAGCCTGTCCTAATCTCGGGAAGTCATGGAAGCATAAGTTATCATTTGGTGATAATGTTATTAAATTAAATGACGTTGGTCCATTTTACATTCAGTGCGTGCACCGAATCAAAGATGAAACATGAATTCCAATGTTTATTTTAGTTTTATACTGACTAGTTTTAGGTTTGACGAAGCAACAAGATGACCGACTTACACACGATCACATTCCAGCTATTGAAATGCGAAAAAAGACGTTTGGTTGGAATAAAAAAATGGAAAGAATTTCTGGATGAAAATTAGTTAAATTCAATTTAAAATTTAAAGAAAAACACATTAAAAGATGCTGTTTATGAGTTTGGTTAAAAACACTAATATGATATTATTGTTTTGTTTTTTGGATATGAAAACTCTAATATGTTTCCAAAATTAAGATATAATTTCTTTAACTCAAAGAAATTAGAGTTACATGCTTTGACAAAAGCATTGCTGATTCCGATCATCCTGAGATGTCGTAGAAATCCTTGAGTGCGTTTGGAGTAGTTGAATAGGATTTTTTATCCTCCGAGAGGACATTATAATTTCCGTTTGCGTTATCGCTGATGTAGAGGCCGCCATTTCTTAGAGACTGCTTTGGTTGGAGCCTAGTGTCGGAGGAGTGTCCAGAGGGTCCACTTTTACTACAGGTCTTGTCCGAGAAGTGGGCGAGAGGGCAACCCCTACTGTTGTCTGGAGGGGCGAGGGGGGTGCTTGCTCCCCCTGTTGGGGGGTCACGTCCCACAGCAGGTCACAAGAGGAGGTTCGAGCTCCTCTCACTCGCGTTCGTCATTAGTTTGAATTGGAATATGTTCGCGTGTTAAATCATGTTGCGATAGATTGAGAACTCAAAATGTTGAAAGAAAATGTGGTCGTCAATAAAAGTAATAGAAGAATGAATACAGATTCACTAAGTGTAAAAGAAAGGACTTATAGCCATCGTAGAACAATACTTGAAACGATTACGAACAGTTAGGTTGACAATTAAACAGCCCTTCGGGGTCATGAAATGATTGTCATGTCTTACAATTGACCAGGGCTGACTTATTTATATACACTAACTAATAAACGCCTACCGACGCACATTTAACACGTGCTGAACATCGTAGGAGTAATTGCTACCTATCTTTTAAGACAACTCCATCATCGATGCTTTACGGACAAAAGCGTCAGGTCTTCATATTCAACGTCGATAGTGAAGTCATTCGATGAGGCTTCACCTTCGAGCATCCTTTCTATCGAACTGCACCGGCTCGATTAATTCCTGACTCGAGTATCGATCCTTGCATTGACATGTCGATCGAAGATCTCGCAGAGGGCGTCAATTCTGGCATCAATCAAAGCACATTGCAGAAGCCCAAAATTTCGTTCGCCATGTAAGCATAATAGGAGTTTTCGGCAGGGGAGTTTAGTTTCTCAATTCAGCTAGACTGCAAGGTGGCAGACAAAGGGAGATGAGCCATCTTGAGTGATGGAGGAAATTGATGAGTTTTTTTTTAGGCAACTAACACGTGGAAATTTGGTAAGGAAGAGGATTTATTGCTATAATTAATCTCGCATTATGACTCAATTTCATTCTTTGAATCGATTGGATTGGAAAAGGCGAACTCAAAAACTTTTTTGTGTTCCACTAGGATTTCTATCCACTTTTCTTTTAATTAAAAGTTTTTAGAATTCAACTTTACAAAAGATCTCTGTCTGTCTTGATGATGTAGATATTGAATTTTCCAAGATTTTTCATTATTATTTTTATGATTTGTTTGAAGGAATATGAGTCATGACTACTGACAAAAGCAAAACCAATTTGGTTATATTACTTCTGAGATTGAACAGGTTATGGATTTGTATATGGTTTTCATTCAAATTGTAATGGAGCAAAATCTGAGTTGGATTACTATTTTAGAAGAAGAAGGTGTGCTGCAGCAAAAGTAACTTTGACATTCTTGGGTTGGTGGAAGTCTCTAAGGGGATACAATTTCCAATTTTACAATTGATGGCAAAGGATTTGCCTGCGATTCATTGTTTCTACAATATCTTCTGAATCAAAAGCTAGCGAAAGATATTACTAAATCCCAACCTCCTCCTCCCTCGATCCGATCCGCCCCATGGACCTGTCCTTTTACCTACTCTCTAATCTACGTTTATCATTGGAGAAGAAACACATTTGTCTTGTCAACTTGATCAGTCTGAGAACAAAGACAAACGTAACGTGTACTTGTCCCTCAAATTTTTATATGGATTCAGATCGGCCACGGACTCCTTATAAATTCTTCACAAATAACAATGCGACTGAATAGCAGCTCATGCTTTGTCGGGATATGCAGGGATTATTTATCTTTCCCCAGGCTCCCACCTTGGGTTTTATATCGCCATGACCCACCGGAAAATTAAATGATCACCCGTCGAGGGACCCGGCAAAAGTCATGAAAAACGTGGATGAAATTAAATGTACCAATTTCATGTAATTTGACTCACTACGTTCATGGAAGATCCATCCATCGAGACATTATTTCATCATAACTGGATTATTATAATGATATAAAATTACACCTTTCTTGAATTGAGATATTTCTCTGTCAGGATCGTGACGGAAGATATCAACTTTGAGCGGTGGGTAATTGATGTTTCCAGCATCTTGTTTTGCTACAGGTGTGACTCGTAGAAGTTGGTTGATGGATAGCGGATGCACCCACCACATGTCGTATGATGAGAAGTCATTTTCAAATTTAGATCGAAGCTTCTGTGCTAAAGTGAAGATCGGAAATGGTGATTACATCGATATTGAAGGAAGAGGAGATGTAGTTGTTGATAGTCCAAAAGGTAGAAAGTTGATAAGTGATGTATTGTATGTACATAAGATTGATCAGAATCTTTTGAGTGTTAGTCAACTCGTACAGAAGGGGTACAAGGTGATGTTCGAAGAAGGATTCTGTTTGATAGCAGATTCTTCTGGGAAGGAGATACTCAAGATTCAGATGAAAAACAAGAGCTTCTCCTTTGATCCCGTGTCACAGGGTCAGCAAGCTGTGGCGGCCCAGGATAACGAAGCAGAACTTTGGCACAGAAGGCTGGGACATTTCCACAGCAAGGGCATAGAGTTTTTACAGAAGAATGATATGGCAGTTGGATTTCCAATTCTACAGCAGAAGGATACATCTGACTGTAGAACGTGTGTGCTTGGAAAGCAGATGAGGCTTCCTTTCAAGAGTTCGAGCTGGAGAGCCAGTGAGAAGCTACAGCTTATTCACATAGATGTTTGTGGACCTATGTCGGAGGTTTCTTTAAATGGTTGTAAGTATTTTATCATTTTTATAGATGATTTCTCTAGGATGTGCTGAATTTATTTCTTGAAGGCTATGTCTGAGGTTGCAGAGACATTTGAGAAGTTTAAGAAGCAAGTTGAAAATGAGTGTTGTAGATCCATACAGATTGTGAGATCTGATAATGAAACATAGTATACTTCTGTTAGTTTTAGGTCCATCTGTGAAGAATCTGGAGTGCAACATCAGTTTACTGTACCTTATTCCCCACAACAGAATGGTGTGAGTGAGAGAAAGAACAGAAGCATCATGGAGATGGCAAGATGCATGATGCAGGAGAATGATATGCCACAGAAGTTTTGGGCAGAAGCTTCGAATACTGCAGTGTTTCTGCAGAACAGACTTCCTACAAAGTCGGCGAGCATGAAGACACCTCATGAGGCTTGGTATGGGGTCAAATCGATCATGAAGAATCTAAAGGTGTTTGGATGTGTGCTATACACATGTTCCTTCTGTGAGAAGAGATAAGTTGGACTAGAAGGCAGAAGTTGGGATCTTCGTTGGCTATAGTATGCAATCAAAGGCTTCTAGAGTTTATTAGCCGCAGAATGAGAAGGTAATTATGAACAGAGATGTTAAGTTCTTTGAAGAAGAGAAGTGGATCTAGTCGGACAGAGAATCGGTCTCTGAGCATACGTCAAAGAAGCCTGTTTTGGAGGAACAGAATGCTGAGGAGCAGAATGCTGAGGGACAGAACGTTGAGCAGCAACTCAGTTCTGAACAAAATGTTGATGATACACCAATAAGAGGTACGAGATCATGTTTATGAAAGATGTAATGCTGCAGTAATGGAAACTGCTAGTTTTGAGGATGCAAAGGAAGACAGAAGGTGACTAGCTGCAATGCAGGAGGAGCTAGCTATGATTGAGAAGAATGAAACTTGGGAACTTGTGGATAGACCACGTGACAGAAAGGTCATTGAAGTGAAATGGGTTTACAGAACGAAGCTAAACCCAGATGGTTCTGTGAATAAGCATAAAGCTAGGCTTGTTGTGAAGGGCTACTCTCAAGTTTGGGGAGTAGATTATTCAGGGACCTTTGCTCCTGTGGCGAGACTAGATACAATCAGGATGATACTAGCAATTGCAGCTGAAAAGGAATGGAAGGTATTCTAACTCGATGTAAAATCTGCATTCCTTAATGATGGTGTTTTGAAGGAGGAGACTTATGTAGAGCAGCCAGAAAGTTTCTGTGTTGCAGAGCCTGAACAAAAGGTGTACAGGTTGAAGAAGGCTCTGTATGGCTTAAAGCAAGCTCCAAGAGCTTGTATAGTAAGATTGATGATTATTTTACTGAGTTGGGTTTTGAAAGAAGTCGAAGTGAACATACTCTATATGTTAGGAAGGTTGATCAGAGTGTAATTATCATTTCCTTGTACGTAGATGATCTTTTAGTTATAGGAAATGATCAGAAGCTTATACATAAGATGAAGCAGAATCTAATGCAGATGTTTGAGATGACAGATTTGGGAGAGATGACATTTTTCCTTGGCATGAAGGTGAATCAAATTCCAGGAGAGATCTTCATTTGTCAGAAGAAGTATGTGAGAGAGATTCTAAAGAGATTCCGGATAGAGGAGTGCAAGAGTGTAGCAACTCCTATGGCACAGAAGGATAAACTGAGCAAAAGTGATGGTTCTGCACCTGCAGACAATGCATTCTGCAGAAGTTTGGTCGAATGTCTGATGTACTTGACAGCAACTCGGCCGGATATCCAATTCCCTGTAAGTATACTTTCAAGGTTTATGCATTGTGGTAGCGAAGCGCACATGATAGCAGCAAAGAGGGTACTAAGGGGACGAGTTCCTATGGAATGAGGTACAGAAGGTCTAACAAGTTTGAGCTCTATGGATTTTCGGATAGTGATTGAGCAGGTTCTGTAGATGATATAAAGAGTACTTCGGGGTATTGTTTCTCACTGGGATCAGCTTGTTTCTCATGGAGTTCGAAGAAACAAGAAATTGTAGCTCAATCAACTGCAGAAGCTGAGTTTGTTGCGGCAACAAGTGCTGTGAATCAAGCTATTTGGTTGAGGATGCTTCTGAATGATATGGGTAACATAATGGAGAAGGAAACGAAAGTTTCTGTTGATAACCAAGTTGCACTGGCGATATCAAAGAATCCAGTTTTTCATGGTAAAACAAAACACTTTAATGTGAAGTATTACTATCTTAGAGAAGTGCAGCGGATGGGAGAAGTAGAACTGATCTTCTGTATTACAGAAGATCAGTTAGCCGATATGTTCACCAAGTCATTTCACCAGAGCAGATTTGTGTGGATTCAAGAGAAGGTTGGAGTGTTTATCAGCGCTTGATCCAAGGAGGAGTTCGTTGGTGTTGGTTAAATGCTGATGATAACGGAGATTAAATGCTGATAATAATGGAGATTAAATGCTAACGTTAGTGGAGAGTAAATGAGTTAATGGTGGCAAGGAATAAATAAGATTTAGTAGTCTAGAGTTAATGGTGTCCTTTCATTTGTCTTGTTGTCTTTTCATTTCTTTTTTTTTGTCTATTTAAGGTTCGTGATGTAATGGTTTCTCTATTAATCTATCTATCTATTGAAAATTCAGAAAAGAGAATTTGCTCAAAGATTGTTCGAGAGTTCTTAAGTTTTGGTTCGTCATTCGTCCTACAGAAGGTTGCGCTACAGAAGCTAGCGTCTGCAGAAGGTTCTGTTGTTCTCTGTCTCGCTTCTGTTGTAGTTTCTGCTATTGATGCAGATTTGTCTCCGCAAAGTAACATCTTACACAGTTGTATAAATTCAGCACCCAAATTAGATTATTTAAACACGGGAATATAGAAACGTACAATTTTCAGACATCTTGGGGGACATTGTTTACGGAGGAAGTGTAAAGAGAAAGCCATGCCAATATCAAACGGACCGAGCGAATGTTCCGAAGGCAGGATTGATTGTTGTAAAACCACCGTCAACAGCCAAGTTGTGTCCGCTGATGAACTTGGACTCGTCACCCGCCAAGAACAGAACCGCTTGCGCCACATCCTCACGCCCGAGAGTCACCCCTTGGAGGTTTGAGTACACCTTGAACTCGTCCCCCCTCTCATCGACCTTGAAGAAATTACTGGTTAAGGGTGTAATGATGAAGTAGGGCGACACACAGTTCACCCGTATCCCACGTAGTCCTAGCTCTGCTGCAACATTCCTGGTAAGACCGATCACAGCATGCTTGGAACTCGTGTAAGCATGTGATGCGACCCTGCCCACGCTCGACGCTACACTACCTAGGTTGATTGTGCTCCCACCCATGCCCATGACTCGAGCCGCATGCTTCGTACCCAGGAATGTCCCAGTAAGGTTGACCCAGACAACCCTCTCGAATTCCTCCCTGTCGTTGTCCAGTATGTTGACCTGGCTCTCCATATCAATCGTGGCCGCATTGTTGACCATGATGTCGAGCCTCCCATAGTTGCTGATGCAAGTGTCGACGGCCCTCTTGACGTCCTGCTCGCACGACACATCGCAATGCACGAAGGTCAAGGTCTCTGGCCCTCCTAGTTGCTGGCAAACTTCCTCCCCAATATCGTCCAAGATATCAGCAACCACGACCTTTGCCCCGTGCTTGACGAGGAGCCTAACAATGGTTTCGCCGATGCCGCTCGCCCCGCCCGTGACCACGGCGGCCTTCCCATCTAGCCTGCAAACAAGTTTCAACTCGATTTCTCCCCTTTAGTTCCAAAGTTAACAACCGATAAATCACATAATTAAGGTAAGGAAAAGGACTAAAGCAAAACCTTCTCGGAGACGCGGAAAGTTGGGAAAGGCTATCCATTTGATGAAACTATTTCAGTTAACTTGAAGGAGAGGAGATGGCAAGACAACCTTAGCTTGGTTACCCGTTTTATAGAGATTGATATCCAAATTTTTAGGACAAACCCACGGCCGTCGAGAGGAGAGGCGTTAACTGTTCTAAAATTTAAACTATTACGTAAAAAGCGTATACAGTATATATTTTTACATTCAATACTCTACTCTGCTGTAATATTTGTATATCTATCTTTTTTTTTGTTTATCTTTTTTCCTTTTAATTTTAGTTTCTAGAAAATGAGTAAAAACATTCGAGATTCTATTCTTTTTTATCACGAACCTTTTACACGGATTGCATGATATATAATACAATGGCATCAAACACTTCTCCATTTCTCGCGTAAATACGATCTGATTGGGTTTCCATTTCTCGCGTAACAGCGAACCTGGTGATTTTGTTTCACAAGTTATGCCTCAAATTCCGACTCGCCAGATTACTAAATCCCAACCTCCTCCTCCCTCGATCCGATTTTCCCCATGAACCTGTCCTTTTACCTACTCTCTAATCTACGGTTTCTCATTGGAGAAGAAACACATTTGTCTTGTCAACTTGATCAGTCTGAGAACAAAGACAAACGTAACGTCTACTTGTCCCTGAAATTTTTATATGGATTCAGATCGGCCACGGACTCCTTATAAATTCTTCACAAATAACAATGCGACTGAATAGCAGCTCATGCTTTGTCGGGATATGCAGGGATTATTTATCTTTCCCCAGGCTCCCACCTTGGGTTTTATATCGCCATGACCCACCGGAAAATTAAATGATCACCCGTCGAGGGACCCGGCAAAAGTCATGAAAAACGTGGATGAAATTAAATGTACCAATTTCATGTAATTTGACTCACTACGTTCATGGAAGATCCATCCATCGAGACATTATTTCATCATAACTGGATTATTATAATGATATAAAATTACACCTTTCTTGAATTGAGATATTTCTCTGTCAGGATCGTGACGGAAGATATCAACTTTGAGCGGTGGGTAATTGACGTTACAAGGGGACGACGACATCCAGAGAGATAATATAAAGGCCAGCAGCCACCCTGTCCGAACCTCTGTGCGATATATCATTTATTAGCATGGGATCCATCGGTCAAAACAAGCCGCCCGTCATCGACTTCTCGGAGGTTGTGGGTAAACCGAGATCCGCCGAGTGGGTGACTGCGAGGGAGCAAGTCAGGGATGCGCTAATCAAGTACGGTTGCTTCGAGGCGACCTTTGATGGCGTTCCGATGGACACGAGGAAGGCCCTGCTCGGATCACTGAAGGAGCTGTTCGATCTCCCCTTGGAGACAAAGCTGAGGAATTCCTCCGATAAGCCATTCTGCGGCTACAATGGGCCAAGCCACAGGGCTCCCTTGAACGAAAGCATCGGGATCGACGACGCCGATGTTTACAACAAGGTCGATGGTATTAGTATGACAAATTGGCAGGAGGGAAACCCGGAGTTCAGGTAAAGTCTAATCATCTTTGTGAAAAATTATCATAAGGAAGTTTTTCTCGAGTTACATCTATTTCTTGTCGTTGGCAGCCGAACAATCCATTCATTCTCAGAAAAGTTGTCCCTGCTGGACCGGATAGTCCGGCGGATGATTTTGGAGAGCCTGGGCCTTGAGAAATACATGGAGGAGCACCTGAACTCGACGACCTACGCACTCCGCTTAATGAAATACAATGGACCGCAGACCACGGACATGAAGATGGGAGTCTGTAGCCACACCGACAAGAATATGTTGACGATCCTATATCAGAACAAAGTTGAGGGGCTCGAAGTGAAACTTAAGGATGGTGATTGGATCTCCATCAAGCCAAAACCTGAATGCTTCATCGCCATGGTCGGGGAATCCCTCTATGTAAGTATTGAGCATGTTCAAGTAATTAGATTTTGGATTAACAATATCAAACCAAGTCGTCTTCATCTGACGGCTCACACGGACGAATGTTTTTGTAGGCGTGGACAAATGGTAGACTACACTGCCCACTACACAGGGTGATGATGACCGGGAATGATGCGAGATACTCGGTCGGCTTGTTCTCGAACCCGAAGGCGGGTCAAATGATAAAGGCACCCGACGAGATGGTTGACGACGATCATCCTCTGCTATTCAAGCCGTTCGACTACAACCAGTTCATAGAGTCTTACGCCTCGCAACCTAATCGGGATCCTGAAACCTCGCTCAAAGCCTACTGTGGCATCTGAGCTCCGTTGCTGGCCTGGGGAAAATACTTACCCGTGACGATATCGAGTTTGGAAGCGCTGTGTTTGAGATTATGTACGCGCTTTAACCGTATGACACGGGGATGTCATAGGATATATGAATAAAAGGGATAAAATGGCGATGAGATGGTTGATATGACTTTAGTTATCGGTTATGCAACCAATAGACTTTATCCATATTTCTCGAATATTAAAAAAAAAGTACTTATTAAGACAATGACTTTGATGAGATATAAAACATTGCATGAATTATTTATTTGTTTACGTTATCTGAAAGGGTGAAACATGACGATGAGATAGATGAAAGAAAAAGGGAAAGACGTGAGGGGGAGGAAGGAGAGGGAGGTCCTTTGGATTGGTTGATTGAAACAGAGAGAGGGAGATGTGACGTTCTACCAACATCGATTGAAAAGTAGTGTGTGTGTGTCGATGATGCTCACTTCCATCAGTGAATGTCGTCGGACATATCGATAATTAAATCAAAGTGACGTAAATGGCCTAATAAAGATATTTCACCTAAAAGTGTTTGGGGGGTTGCCCATCGTCGTCTCTCTTTCCTTTCGAGAGAACTCAATTCTTCTACAAAAGCTTAAAAATAATGAGCTCAAAACTTTATGAAAGATTTCATGGATACAACTTAGAGCAAAGCATTAGCATAATGTGTTTTATGAGTACTAGAAATACTTAAATCATTTTTGATAATTGCTCATGTTTGACGATAAGAATCCTGGGCCACGAGCCTGTTGGAACACCCGTAGATATGACCGGAATAATGCCCAATGAGGTTCGAAATGAGTGGAGTTTTCGAGGGAAGGCTGACGAACAAGAGGATCTTAGAGCGAAAGACTACAATGGATGGCGACTGGACAAGACGGACGTGGAAATACATCGAGTGAAGAATTATGGGCGAAGCGCTCAATTGTCAAAGGACATTGATGGAAAAGATTTAGAGACCGGAGGATACGCAAATTACCGGGCTCAATTAGGCAAGAAAAAAGTTGAAGATTTGAAGATACGGGAAGAAGTCGTTCAATCTAGCAAGGAAAAGATTGAAAGACTCAGGGAATATAGAAAAATTATAAAAAGTAATATTTACTTTATATTATTAGCTGAGAATTAGACATTATAAATAAGCTTTCCTCTATGCTTTGTAAAGACACAAAGCACTTCATAAACTGTAATTTACTGCCAAGCGTTAATAATAATATGTGTTGATGATAAGATTTTATTTCTTTTAAATAAAGTTGATTACTCATAATGATTCGCATGCACAGATTTTCATACATTTCATGAATATTACAACACTCCAATGCGGCACTAATGATAAGGGTACCGAATATTCATACCAAGATTCCATGTTCGAATATCTGGGATATCTATCTGTAAGGTCTTAACCTTGTTGGGTGTGACTTACCCGATTATTGTGAGTTACAAGGTTTTGTGACGGTACTAAGAGGATTTACTTGGTATTTGAAGCGGCCCAAGAACACGTTCGTTATAAAAAGAAAAGGCACTCGATAAGGGAATGCTTTTTATTTTTAGGGAGGTGACAATTTAGCGAGTTAATCTCCGTAATTTGAAAAAGAGAGAAACATTAATGTCATTTGTTTGGTCGGTTATAGCGTGGATTTAATGTACATAATGCATGTTAACATGTCAACAAAATTTTTAAACAAAATATTATTTAATAAGAATTTTAATTCATATAATATGTCGTGACATCTAAATGCATGTATGACACAATACGATTACGATATCATTGTGATGAGCACAATACCAACTTGATTGAGTGGGAGATGTGACGTTCTACCTATAAATGAAAAGTATGACGTTAATCACATTCATCACAGGTTTAGTAAGACATAAAATAATGAAATCCAGTCACTTAATAAATAATAAAAGTCAAATATCAAAGAAGGGACCTCAATTCTTCTACACAAACGTAAAAGCAATTAATTAAGGGGTGAATTAGTCGTTTAGTCTAATTTGGAACATTTGAAAATATTACAAAACTCTCGTAGAAAACTTAGCTTCTGTAAAATACATAAACTTGAAAACAAAAACGCAAGTTTGTAAATGATATTCAGTAATGCTCGCAATTAGTGATTACAGTACCGAAGGTATGACCTTATGTTATATAAAGATATGAATTCTTGGAAGCAGTGAGAATATCTTAACCGACACAAGTAACTCACTTGCTGAGATTAATCAGCAACCTTCGCCCCGTACCATGTTGCATGCAGCTCGTCATTACGAACATTGTTTTGGCTAAGTCCATCGAATCCGTAACCACCGACGCCTACGAAGCGACTTCACCAACGTTAAACTTCTTGTAGTCAGCACGAACACTACCTTCTATAAGAATGCTCGCCTGAAGGCATACCCTCCTTACAAGAATTAAGTTTGAAAACACTTACCTAGAAGCACTTTCTACAAGAACGCTAGCCTTGAAGATTTTCTAGTCTCATCTTTTTTATTTATTTTTATAATAATGAATTATAAAAGGTTACGAGCTAATTACATCAGCAAACTTTTGTACTTGAAAATAATCGATATTTAATTTATTCTCATGTCCAGGAGTGAGCAAAAAGTTCGGAATTTCAAATATCGAACCTAAATTTTGGTATTTCGGTATTTGGAATTCAGTATTTAGTGTTTGTTATTTAGTTCGGTTTGATGTTTATAAAACTATTCGGTTTTCGGTTCGCTTTCGATTTTTCAAAAAAAAAAATTCGGTATTCTAAATAAACCGAAATTTTATTGGGCTCGGATTATTTTTGGGTTTTGGCCCATTTATCTGCCTTTCTCAACCTCTTTCAGCCCTGTCTTCCACCAAAATCAACCCAAACAACACCAAAACCTCTGACTCCTCATTCTTCCCTAAACTTCATCTCCTCCTACTTCACCATAATAAGCTAACGAACCAACTTCCATGGCCGCCGGACGTCGACCCAGAACGACAACCTGATTAAAATCCCTCCAAAGATGTCCCCTTTTCCTCCTACACACCTTCGTCCATCAGATTCGGCCATGATCGACCACCTTGACTGTCTCCCCGACCCTCCCCTCCTCCACATCCTCAATTACATCTCCGACATCGAGTCACTCGGCCGTTGCTCCGCCGTCTCCCGCCGATTCTGCCTACCGAACACCCCCAACAAGCCTTCCATCTTCTTCGTCCGGTTCCCTCTCTTCTCCTCCCTTCTTGATTCTTCGTCTCCCACATCCTCCTCAAACCGCTCCAGTACCTCAGCTTCTTCTCTTCCCTTCCCCGCTAAATACCCAGTTCTCCCTCCCTCTCTACAAATTCTGATCCCTCGGCCGCGTGCTCTTCTGTCACTCACCACTCCCCCAACCTTTGGTCACTCCACAACGACCTGCCCTTCGACGTGGCCGCGGTTGAACTGGATGGGATGATGATCTTATGCGTCTACTGAAAGTGGAAGGATGGGGATGGTGGCGATGCACGTGCACGGGCAAGGCGAAGCTTGGGGGAGTAGCTACAGAAAAAGGTGTGATGCCCTTGTTGGCTTTTGAAAAATATGGCATTGTTTTTATTTTTATTTTTATAGGCTTGGCTTATAATTTGCCCAGTTTAAAATTTAGAACTACCAAACACGGAACCGAAATACAGAAATAATTTCGATATTTCGGTATTTGGAAGTTTATAATTTGGTTCGGTATTTGGAGGACGAAATTTTGAAAGTTTGGTATTCGGTTTGGTTTGGATTTGTAATACCGAATGATCACCCCTACTCATGTCATGCATAGTCATGCATACATCCGTGGGACATAATCCATGATGATTATATCTCAGACAATCAACTTTCGCTTGTGGATATAGTTAATAATATATTTCCAAAATGAGGTTACATGTTCATTATTAATTTAATGGACCTGACACTAACAATATTTTTATAATTCAAAATTAATTATAATTTATTGTAAACATAGTGTGAATGCCCATTTATTGTCATTTGTTATTCATTCGTGTTATAAAATCTCTATAAATAGAAGAGATATCTATTGTATACGTATGATTTTGGAAATCAATAAAAAATTCTCCCCATTTTCTCTCCATACTGTGTTCTCTTGTTTTTCTTCTTCTTTTTTCTCGTTCTTTGTTTTACACCACGAAGCCAAATCCCCTCTCCGAGACAGTGCCCATATCGTTACGCCTTTCGTGCGGGATATGATATCTATTAGGGCTATACGGATTCGAACCGTAGACCTTCTCGGTAAAACAGATCAAACTGATCATTATCAAAATGAAACTTCATTTTTTTTTTCAATTGAGAACCAAAATAGAAAGAGTCCTGGGCCGATTCACCTTTCACCTAAAAGACCCTCCGCCCATATTGACAATATAAAAAAACTTATAATATGATAATCATCGTATCATCCATCGGTTTAATTTTGGACCTTCCCGGGGATCTTGGGTCTATTTGACCCGCCAACAATCAAATAATTAATGAATCTATGATAATATTTATATATATATATAAAAGTTTATTCAAATATTGAAAAAGATAGCAGCTCGGAATCTGAGCATCTAAGACTTAAAAGATGCCAAAGACAAAACATAGAGATTATCAGACAACAAGAAATCTAAATGGATTTAATTTGGTCGGACTGTTAGCTTAACTGAACCGAAACTCTTTAAACCTTTGTAACGATATTTAATTCCGTTACTCGATTCAGTTTCCTTGTCCGCTTCCCTTCGTCGACTTCTATAAATGTTTCATGGTTCAACACCAGGAAATAATAAAATAATCTCCTACAAGGGGCCGACGCTCACCCGATGCACTTAAACTAAGCGAAACCATCGGAGAACTCGTCGACCTTTGGCGGGAATGCGGTGTCGCGAGGTGCCGCAACAAGAACCACGACGAGGAAAGAAAGATAGCACCGCCTGTGCTGGAGAAGGGGACAATAATGTGCAGAAAATTAAGGAGTAAAATCTTTGATTGGATGACTGAGTGGAGGGTTCCAACAAAGTGATGGGATGGATATCCAAATGGATTGGAATTCTTTTTATCAAAGCGGGCTCAGTGAAATTCATTTGTAAAATCCTTAAGAAAATAAGCAGACAGACGGTCTTTTTTTTCCCTTTTTTTTTAAAAATTAGGATTATAGAATATTTGAATTTGATTGGTTATTATTATTTTTTATTATAAATTAAGAAATCATTTGCAAGACAGTCGTCTAAAAGCATTTTCCCAACATATCTACTACAGGGTTAATATTTTAAACACTTTTTTAATCGTAAGTAATTTTTTTAAAAAAAATTAAAAGTATGGGAAAATAAATCTTTTTTTTTTTGGAATGGATGAATGGGAATTTCTCAATTAAAAATGATAGTTTTCACTTTCGCCTCGTTCAACAAAGACCCACATTGTAAACCTCCCTCCAAAAGCCGCTTCTTGTTGTTCAAGTTTCAGGGCAGAAGGGGACAAAAGTACGAAGACACCCAGGCAAACAAAAATATATGAACAAGGGGACGTGAACGTAGATGTTGCATGGATTCATCAAAGAGGCCAAAAGATCATACGTAGTCACCATGACAACATTCAGCAGGTTTCCAGGAAACAACATGGTGGTAAAAATTGACTCCACTACGCATATAAATACACAGGGCCCATCCGTGGTTGGTTTGTTGCACGCCGAGGAGGAGACTGGAGCTCAGGGAACGACGACCAGAGGTTATGTTGGGAACGGAAGCCGGGTGTGCTGGAGGAGGACAGGAGTCTGTCTTGGGGCTGCTTCTTATTCCTCTCATCGTTGTGGTTTGTTGGTTCTTCGTTTATGTTCACCGGAAACAAGAATCAGTCATGTCATGTCACCCTGAGGTCGTCAGAGCTGGGCCTAGCCATGGTTGTGGCGAGGTCGACACTCGCCTCGCGGGATCCGAATACGATGTTTTCCTGAGTTTTCGGGGCCCAGATACGAGGAATGGCTTTGCAGATCATCTTTACGAGTCCTTGAGGACAGCGGGAATCCAAGTGTTCAGGGACGACGAGGACATCCGTCACGGGGAGGTTATCCGGGGAGAGCTCGAGCGGGCGATCGCCAACTCCAAGATCTATATTGTAGTATTCTCCAGGGACTATGTGTCAAGCACATGGTGCCTCCAGGAGCTGACCATGATATTAGATTGCTGCCGAGACCAGGCTGCGGGAAAGATCATCCTGCCAATTTTCTTTGGCGTGGATGCTGCGGATGTCAAGCTCCAAACTGGGCTCTATCAGCGGGCAATCGACAATCACAGGACAAGTCATGGATATATTGCTGCACAGAAATGGGAGGAAGCCCTGTTTAAGGTCGGACAGATTAGCGGTTGGGAATCGAAAACCATTATAGGGTAAGTAATGCTCTAACTCCACCCATTATAGCAACAATACACGAGCACAGACAAAATAGGACTAATCTGCCCCGACGTTCTCCATGCAGCGAAGGGAAGCTTGTCCGATTGATCATTCATGACGTTCTCGGAAAGCTGAAGATCAAAGAGAGGAATTTGCCTCAACACTTAACGGGCATAGTGGATCGAGTCGAGGATATGATGAAGCTTCTAAATTTGGACTCCCCTGAACAACGGCTAGTTGTTGTTCACGGCTTCGGAGGTATAGGGAAAACAACGCTCGCAAATGTTATCTTCAACACCATCTCTTCCCGGTTTGATGGATGCAGCTTCCTTTCGGATGTGCGGGAGTTGTTGACTGGTGAGGAAGGCATCGTGAAGTTTCAAAGGAAGTTGTTGGGTGACATCCTCGGTACCCGGGAAGTGGAGGTATTGGATTCCAGTGATGGTGCCAATAAGATCAGGGCAAGACTCCGAGGCAAGAGGGTACTTATCATCCTTGATGGCGTTAGTAAGAGGGATCGACTCAAGGAATTGGTTGGAAGTTGCAACGTGTTTGGACTGGGGACGAGAATCATTATCACGACAAGGGACATAAGTGTAGGACAGGGCTTGGCGAGCGCTGTTATGGTTTGTACCTATGAAATGAAGGAAATGAAGGTTAACCATGCTCTTCAACTTTTCAGCAGGCATGCCTTTGGCTGCGACGAACCTCCGGAATGTTACACCACCCTGTCAGAGGAAGTCGTCCGTACCACAGGAAACCTCCCATTAGCCTTAGAGGTGATCGGAGGCCACCTGTATGGCGAGAGCAAACAAGTATGGGAAAGCACACTACGAAAACTGGAGCAGGTACCCGACAAGGAAGTTGTGGAGATCTTAGCGATAAGTTATAAGGGATTGGATTACACGGAGAAGCAGATCTTTCTCGACATAGCCTGCTTCTTGGAAGATCTCCCGACAAGATACGCTATGTACATGTGGGAAGCTTGTAAATTCCACCAAAAAAGTGGAGTCGCTGTGCTCACGGACAAGTCTCTTATAAAGGTTCTTTCCAATGTACGCGCGCCCTCCGGCCTAGCACGGGCGCTACGGCTCCGGCGACACGAGGATCCGGGCTCGCTTCCCCGAGGCCCAGTCCGGAGGAGATGTTCCGGCTCGAACGCCGGACGCTGCGGAAAGTAGACCCGGGGTTGGGCCTTCCCTTGTTTCCCGAGCGGATCTGCGGGACACTTCGCCGACCGTCTCCGGTCCTTGGAGGCGACGGGCGAAGGGCTGCGTTAAGACCTCGCTTGGGATTTTCGGGGAGGGCCCAGGGAGCGGCTCGGTCTGCCGTCACCTCATCCTAAATGGCTCCGAAAAAAAAGGGGTATGGTTTAGTTTTAGCTTTGGAAAACTTGTTCGGAGTCGCCACCGACTTAGTTTAAAAATAGTGTGATTTTAAGTCGGAAAAAATCAGAGTCTGGGTTCGGGGATTCCTATTTACTAACCTTAATATTCTAACACATGCGGAAAGGGTGGCGATTTGTCCAAAAAAAGTTTAACTTTTGATTAACGGGTGTTGGACCCGATCCGGGAGTAGGCCGGACTCTTGTCGACATTTTAAAGGGTGTTGGGCCCGACTTTAGGTTGGTTGAATTAAAACTCACATGCGACGTTCAACCTAAAGCCTAAACAAGCGTGCAATCACAAACAAGTATTTAGATCAAAAGGGCGGGGAAGGGGCGGTGATTGCGGGCCTATGCACTTGGGCCCGCAATCCGTTACAAGTGGGCTTTTAAAAATGAAATTCGGGGAGGCCCGCACCTCCCCTTTGTACCTTAGATTGAAGGTTGGGGCCGCTTTGTCTTCGAGCCCGCGGTTTTTAGGCCGGGGTGGATCCACGCGGTTTGATACACGCGCCTTCGAGTTAGTCTTCGAAATTTCGAATTTGATCTTCCGAAGTTGCATGCTCAGTGTACATGCAAAGAAAACAAAGAAGTGGTCAGAAAGTCCTAATTTAAATCGAAATGAATAATTAGGACTTAATGAAATAAGAGCGATGCTTACAGGGCGTTGTGAGCCCGTTGATGTCGATCGTCCGCGTCGTCGGAGGACGCATTCCTTGGTAGTAATTCCTCGGTGTTTACATGCAAAGTAGAGGAAGATGCCAATGGCATGCCGGTTTGAAGCTGCTGAGACGGTTGTTGCGGCTGCTAGAGTCGCTGCTGCAGCTGGACTGGTTGCTGCAGCTTACTCGGGTCGCTGCGACTTGCTGAGATAGGTCGCAGCGGCTGGAACGGTCGCTGCGACTTGCTGGGATAGGTTGCAGCGGCTGGCACGGTCGCTGCGACTTGCTGGGATAAGTCGCTGCGGCTGGGATGGTCGCCATGGGAGCTGCTGCAGCTGACGGAGGAGGCTCGCCGTGGGTTGGTGCGGCCGGGGGAAGCTGATGGATGTCGTGGAGGACTTGGGGCGTCGAAAAGGGGGACGGCCACTGTAGGGTGAATCCGCCATGGGTAGAGCCAAGGAGGGGCACCGTCGGACCTGGGGGAGTGTTGGGAGCTGCCGCTGCCGAGGGTCGCCGTTGTTATAGCCGGAGGGAGGAGGTCGTTCGCTGAGGAACGGTGGCTAGAGTCGTCTCTGGGCCGCAAGCATGGTTGATGGCCATCATAGGAGTTGGGGAGAGCTTGTTCTCCGTGAATGACGTGAACCGTCGTTGTTGTCGAGGAAGAAGGTGAAGTCGCCGAGATGAGGCCGACTTGGGTTGATGCTGATGCGGATGTTTCCGGAACCGGGACGGAGTTGCTGCCGCTGGTGTTGACAGTCCTCGGAGGGAGATACTGGAATTGGCATTGCCGCCGGATCGCTACTGCCAGGAGGCGCCGAGGGCCGGAGAAGGAAACCATCGCCGCGATGATGCAAGAACTGATGTTGATACAGGCCAGGTGCTCTTCCTTTGGCGCAGGAGGAGCGAAGATTATTGGGTCTGGATGCTGGTCCGCTACATGATCGGCCGACGAAGCCATCTCCATTCGTCGATTCCAGAAGGGCTCGTTGTGGTTGAAGAGGGTCATCGCTGTGAGGAGCTCACCCGCTTGACTTCGCCGAAGGCAGGGGTCGGAGCGGACCTTTCTGTTGCTGCTGTCGGGAGAGCCACCATCGTTTGTCGTCGAATAGGCCACTACGACTGCTTTGGAGTCATCGTAGTGTTTCGCCCCGCCGGGAGAGGATGTTCTCCGATCTTCCCCCTTTTTCTACGAGGCTCCCTTCCCTTCCTTTTATTTGCTTATCTCCTTTCTTATTATGGGAGGCTCCCCCCTCTTATCCGGCAGCTGCGGCACTCCCTTTAAGAAGGAAGGCCATCATTGCTCCAGAAGACTACCACGGCTACCGGTGATAGCCTGGGGTGAGTTGAGGGGGCTGCTGTGAGTGCTGCTGCTGACGTTGCTGGAAACGTCTCGCAGATGTGGCTACGGGTGGGGGGTTCTGTCGCGTCGTCGGGCTAGTGGGCTTCAGCCTTCTTCTTTGGGTTGGTTTGGATTGAGAGCTGCCTTGGGCTCTTTGCTGGTTTTCTTGTGGTGGGTTAGTAGCTGGTGGGCTAACAAATTTTGTAGTTGGGTTGCAGATTGTCCAAGGCCCGGCTTCTAAAAATTTTGTCGGGCATCAATTTGAGGTATTATAGTTTGCCCCTCCTTGGGAGGGAATCTGGGAAGATTCTCTCACAAGGATATCGTTAATACTTCAAATTGTCCTTGGTTGACATGTGTCCTAGAAGCTCATCAAGGAAATCATTAGTCGCAACGAAAACAAAAAATAGCTAAATGTACATGCACACTACGCTTCGTTTTGTTTTCTCTTTAAAAGCATGTTTCTAAGTGAGAGCAGAGGAGGTTTTCTGATTTCTCTCGTGTTTTACTCTCATTTCCGAATGCCATTTGGATTTCGGAATTCCTTTGACTTGGATGCTCATGTACTGGTCAAAGGAGTCTTTATTCGGGTTGTAATGTGACTTTGGCATAAGGCCTTTAGATTGAATGTTTAGATTCGTCGTTTGAAAGAAGGAGTCTAAGGACCTCATCGGAAGCTATTGGATCGTAGAGGTTCCACCATTCAAACAAATTCTCCATCCTTTAAACAGCTTGCTAGTTGACATGTTCCGTTGGGGATGAACAGTCGGCTTACTAGTAGATGTGGACAATCCACTTTGGGGAATGTTTTGTCTTTGACTTGTTTGAAAGAGTAGCACCTTTGCTTTTGTGACTACCAATGTTGGCCCTGTTGCTTTATTTTTGCTCTTTTGATTTTCATTTTGCGCTTTCTTTTAACGACTTTGGTCTTTGCGCCGATTGTCAAGTCTACAGCCCACGTCTGCGCAGGTCACACGTCTTAAGAGGACGGTTTGTTGACTCCGAGATCCACGGAAAATAGTTTAGATTGAGAAGATCTTCGGAGAACGTGACAGATATCCTGGACTCATGAGATCGAATATAAAAGGAAGGAGATCTTCCTAAAGAAAGACACAATCAATCAGCTAAACAGAAGCATTGCATTGTTCGTCACCCCGTAGTTATTAGGATTCCCCGACCTAGGCGAAACTCGTGAGGTTTCATTGGTCTTCACCTCCATCACCAGAGTGAGCAACCGTAGCCCTGGTAACCAATCTCCGCCAGCATTCCACCGCCAGGACGAGCCACCGTAGTCCCAGCAAACAATTCCTCCTTCGTTTCCGCCACCAGGGTGAGCAACCGTAGCCTTGGTATCCACATCCGCTACCACTTTCGGCCACACTCCATCTTCCAAGCCCCTGCAAACAGTTTTCACCATCTAGGATCGCAAGTCTGCAGCCCCCCGTCATCAAGTCTACGATGTTTCGTCCAAATTCACAAGTCTACAACGCCCCGTCATCAAGTCTACGACGTCGCCATTGTCCAATTTCGCAAGCCCGCGGTGTTCAGCAGCAAGTCTACGACGCTACTACCGTCCAGATACACTAGCCTGTAGCGCCCAGCTGCAAGCCTACGACACTATCGCTCAAATTCTTAAGTCTGCGGCGCCCAGCAGCGAGTCTACAACGTCGCTTCATCGTCCCTACTGTATTTTTCATGGCTGTAAGCATTTTATTCTCATTGTAAGACATCATTCATTTAACTCAATCTATTACTTTTACTTACTGGCGACCACACCTAAAACCTTGTGAGTATTATTGCCAAATATTTCCGACGTGATCCGTTTCTACGCGAACACGTTTTTTGCGACCACACTGGGAGGACGAGAAAGTTTAAAGTCCACAAATGGCAAAGAGTACCAGGAGTGGAGCTAATCGCGACCCTCCACCTCCATTAGATGGAGACGGTCAGTTTATAACAGGAGACGTAAATGTCGAGACCGCGGCTTTAAGAAGCCAAGAAACAGCAAATCAACCCGATTCCGGGGTACATACCCCTTCTGAGTTCATATCCAGGCTTGAGTTCCATAAAGAGTTCAATGATATGAGGAACCTGGTAGACAGATATATCACTGGATTACAAGATAATATAACTCAGATTCTGGAGCAACTCAACGCTTTAAATAGGTCAAACGCCACCACAAAGCCAAACGCCCCCATAGACAGGGAGAATTTTTTTATGGGAGATGCTCGACGCGCAGAGTGGCGCAATGTGTTGTTCCAAGAGGATGAGCCCTGGAGCGGTGCTAATCAGCGCGCTACAGAGGCTTGCAATAGGGACAAGATGTCCCTCTTGAGGCTTACTTCCTCCCGATCTCCCACATCTTGGAGGTGATGATGGTAAAGCGTAAGGTGAAACACACAGGTATGCAAGTTGCGTACCCCCTCGCCGACTGGTAAAGAAGCTGTAGAGGAGATACCGTTAGGGGAAGCTCTGTTTATGGGAGGTCTACCTCGGGCAGAGAGCTTCTACACGAATGCTTCGGTAAACCCGCAGCCATCCCGAGTCGCCGGGAGAATGCCTCATCCCCTAGAGAGATGGAACCAAGACCACGCACGAGAGCAGTTTGGTAGTTTTCCCCCGCAAAATTTGAGGGGGGGCAGTCGCTCAAGTCTTGGAACAAATGGTGCCTGGAACTGTCAGGCAGGACGATCCTTGTTTCTACAGGAGTCCATACCCTGCCTACATCGACAGAGACTGTCCCCTGCCTAAGGGATACCGGGTACCCGACTTCACCCTTTTTTCGGGGAAAGAAGAGATGACACCAATAGAACATGTAGCCCGTTTCACCCATCAAGCCGGAGATGCTGCAGCCAACGACTTTTGGAAGCTAAAGTTATTCCCGAACTCACTCACAGGAGATGCCTTCACATGGTATTCGAGTTTGCCTCCCGGGTCAGTAACATCATGGGCGGAAATACAGTCTATCTTCATGAAAGTATTTGCTCGACTAGACACACCTATGTCAATCTTCGAGGTAATGCGGCTGAAACAGGCCGCCGGGGAATACCCAGGGCAGTTCCTTATGCGTTTGCAAAAAGCGTTGCTTCGTTGTAGACCTGCAATTCCTGAAAGGGACCAGTTGATGATCGTGTTAAATGCATTATCAATTCCTTTCAAGAGAAAGCTACAAGGGGAAAGGTTCAACGATCTTTATGACTTGGCTAGGAGGGCGACTGAATATCATCAGTTGCTAATGGAAGAGGCCCAGTCTAAGCACGCATATCAGTTGGAAACCTTCGAAGTAGACATGGCTGAGTTCATGAAAGGCGAAACAACGATTTGTGAGCCATTAACAAGGAAAAATTCAAAAGCAAATGCATCTCAGAAATCTGGCAAAGAAAGGAAGTATTCTTTCGACGTAGACAAGGCAGATGCAATTTTCGACTGGCTTTTCCAACGAAAACGGATTAAGCTAAAACCGGGTCATAGGGCCCCTCAGATGGAAAGAGAGAAAACTAGGAATTATTGCAAGTGGCATGGTTCGTTCACACATACGACCAGGGATTGTTTATCGTTTAAGAACATAATTCAAGACCTCATAGAGTCAAAAGAGTTATGCTTCCCTGAAGTAGACGCAGTCACTATGATCGACGACAAGCCTTTTGACGATGAAATTGCCATTCATATGTTTGATGTTTCTGATGTCGACATCAATGTCATTGAGACTAATACTGATTTTTCCCTACAGGACATAAAAATCCCCGGGGAGACCATGATAGCGAATGCCCTTTTCCGCCATTTAGTAGATAAAGGTGTAGTCACCTGCCCAGTCAAGAGCCCTCCAAGCATGGAGCGCAGGCCAGCTATCCAAGGAGGAAGGGGTGGCCCCCATGGTCGGGACAGAGCACCTGAACAGCAGCACCGCTTTGGAGCACCCCAAACGACATCTGGAATTTAATGACCCGTCTGTCCAACAAGGGGCGAGACGCGCCTCGGAGCTGCAGAAGGGGACATCCCTGACAGAACTCAGCAGGTTGAAAGATCACAGGAGAAGGGGGTCAAGCCAAGGTATGGAACATCTAAGGTAGACATCCAGGCACTTCGAACGGGACCACCAATAGTCCAGTTCCTAGATGAGAGGATGCTTTGTCAGAAATGCAAGCTAATAGCCCAGAATATGATCATGATTACTCAACTCTGCACCCCGTGCCGTGTCGGCTATTTCCTCAAACTTGTAGACCTGTCGTCAAATGGGGAGATCGTGATCCAACCTGCTCACTCTGCAACTACAGGTACTTGTGAAACTAACAATTATCCAAAAACGTAACAGGTACCAACGCGGACAGTAGTGGATACGATCCGTTCGCTGGAGACTTTGTCGAGGTATGTCAGTCATTCCCTGGTTCTAAGAAATCAAGGGTAATCAAAGCGGTTAACCCCTCGAAACATTGGCAGAGAGCTATTAGCAAAACGTTTTTGCCACCAAGGGCTCGAAAGAGAAGGGATAGACGTCTAAGTCACGTCGCTAAAAGGCCCAGACCTACCCCCTCAGGGGCTGCCTTACCTGCCAAAGTGTATATGAAGGAATCAAACGCTGAGGCAGAGCATATCGAGTCTACGGACCATTCGGAGGCTCCTGGCTCGAGTTTTGATTACACCCCTCTTTGGATTGAAATCCCAAGTGATGCTGATGGCGAAAAGAGGCCAACTGTGAGCTGTAACGCTCTCACCTTACAAGTAGACTTCGCCAATACTCGGAAAGTGGAAACTGTAAGAGGTAAGGTACATCTTCCTTGTTCACCAGTTTATCCGACAGGTTTTCCACTTCACTGGTTGAAGAAACCATATGATAGCATGAAGCAACACATGCATTCTTTGTACATCACTGCTACTTTTGATGGTACCGGGGTGAGTCGGGTCCTAGTAGACAATGGAGCAACGATAAACGTACTTCCGCTATCCAAGTTTAGAATGCTTGGATACGTACCTCACGATTTGGTTAAAACCAATGTTGCCGTGAGTGGTTTTAACGGTAGGAAATCTATATGTTTAGGGGTCTTCTCTGTGCACCTAGAGGTGGGTCGCCAGGGAAAGGAAACTGCTTTCTTCGTAATAGACATAATTCCCACTTTTAATGCTTTGTTGGGCCACGACTGGCTCCATAAAGCTGCAACCATCCCATATACGTTGCATAGAGAGTTGATGTTATGGCTTGATTCTGAAGTTGAGATTATTAAGGCTGATGAATATTCTTATTGTGACAAAGGTATCTTGCATGCATAAATGAGCAAGATTATCAAAAGATCTTATGCTGGAGCAATGATATAAGCTGGGCGACCCAACTGTAGAACCTCTCGGTCAACCATCTGGAAAATTTGATTATATCGTGGATTATGGGACATCACATCCCAAGCCGGAGATGGACCAAATCGCTCCATCAGGATGAGGAGAAGGGCTTACTGCAAAAGACATAGAAGCAGTCCTACAGGAGGTCAATTCGGGTGAAAACCCCGCAAGGAGATATGCAAACAGCCAAAATGAAAACGAAGGTGGTAAAGAAGAAGTTTTGAAGAGCCAGCAGAACGCCGTCACGGAGTTGGAGCCCGATAGACTCCTAAAGGAAGGGACTTATGGACCAGAGTGGAAAAAGGAACGAAGCGGTCGCTGATGTCCTCCGATGACTCCAAGTCTATAAGGGGAATCATTGCCGTTAACAGCCTACATCTCGGCTCTCAATAAATTCAGGAGCGCTTAGAGCGCCCGATGCTTGTAATAAGCCCGTGTGTACCGATTTAGGTGGAACCGGAGGCCGCGAGTCCTTGATGACGCCGTGTGATCCATTAGTTAGTGTCAATTTGGGAAGCGAGACTTCTCCTAGGATTCTTTGCATCAGTTCTTCGCTTAATAAGGAACTTTTTGATGCGATTAGAAGAGTACTTGAAGAATTTAAGGACTGCTTCGCCTGGAATTATACTGAGATGCCAGGGCTAGATCGTAGACTAATGGAACACACTCTTCCCATCAAGAAAGATTTTAAGCCGGTATAACAAGTACCAAGGCCCATGACTAGGGAGGTAACACATTTAGTCTTTGAAGAAGTTAAGAAGCTTTTTCGAGCAGGGTATATAAGGATGTCACGTTATACGGAATGGATTTCTAGTATCGTACCCGTATTGAAAAAGAATGGAAAAATTAGAGTCTACATAGACTTTAGAGATTTGAACCGCGCCACTCCAAAAGATGAGTACTCCATGCCTATTGCGGATGATCTTATAGACAAGACAACAGGGCATCAGGTTATGTCATTTATGGACGGTTTCTCCGGTTATAACCAAATCTTTATCGCAGAAGAGGATATACATAAAACAGCATTCAGATGTCCTTTAGGGATTTTCGAATGGGTAGTAATGTCGTTTGGACTAAAGAATGCTGGCGCTACATATCAGCGAGCAATGAACGCTATATTTGACGCTTCTATTGGCAAGACAGTGGAAGTCTACATCGACGATATAGTCGTTAAGTCGACAGAGGAAGAACTACATGTCGACCATATCAGAAATGCCTTTATAAAACTGAGAAAACATGCGCCTTTGGAGTTAAAGCGGGGCAATTTTTGAGTTTCTTAGTACATCAACGCAGCATTGAAGTCGATCAAAATAAGGTAAAAGCTATTCAGAATTTAGCGGCACTAAGAAGTAAAAGGGAACTACAGGCTTTCCTTGGAAGAGTGAATTACCTACGTAGATTTATCGGAAATGTCACAGGGAAGACGGAGGCGTTTGCCAACCTATGAAAAGGAAAAAATGATTACAAGTGGACAGAAAAACACGAGGAAGCGTTCGACGCCTTGAAAAAATATTTAACACACCCACCAGTCCTGATGTCCCTACAGTTCGAGAGACCTTTCATTCTCTATGTGGCTGCCACTAAAATGACTATAGGGGCTATGTTGGCACAAATGGATGAAAATGAACGTGAAAGTGCTGTTTATTACTTGTCGAGGTAATTGACACCAATTAAAGTTAGGTATGCTCCAAAGGAAAAGTGTGTCTATCGGTAATTTACACTGTCATGAAACTTAGACATTACATCGGGAACAACGAAGCCTACGTCGTGTCCAAGTCGCTCATTATCAAATATTTATTTGAAAGTCCATTATTAGGTGGACGGATTAGCAAATGGAGCTTGATTTTGCCTCCATACGACCTGAGATATATGTCCCAACAATCGGTCAAAGGACAAGCGCTGGCAGATTTTCTAGTCGACCATGACTCGGCCTTGTCTATAGAACAAGAAGAGGCAACTGAAAAGGTCTGGCAAGCCTGGTTCGATGGCTCGTCCACCAAGAATGGAGCTGGGATAGGAGTTCACATAATATCCCTAATGGGTAAAGACATCAGATTAGCTTTTCGTCTACAAGTAATACCTAGCAACAATGCTACCGAGTATGAAGCATTGATAACAGTACTAAAGGAACTCATGGCACTAAAGGCGAGGCAAGCCCGTGTCAGGGGAGATTCTCAATTAGTTATCAACCAGGTTAACAAAGAGTGCACGTGTCAAGGCATGCTGCTGCCTTATTTCGAGACGGTACAGCAGCTAGTCGCACGATTCGAAGATATAACCTTTCAATTTGTGAGACGTGAGGAAAATGTAGTAGCTAATAGCCTAGCGTAGTTAGCCTCGGGATACAAAAACAGGACCGAACAGGATAACATACCCGAAATAGGATCGCATCTGCAGTCAAAAGACAACGTCATGGCCATAGACGTAATGAACCAAGATGAAGACTGGAGGAAACCTATAATAGATTTCTTATCAGACCCCAATCAGGAGGCCAAGCAACGAATCAAAGTTCAGGCATTTTCATACATCTTCTTGGACGGTGTTATCTATAGAAAGGATACGAGCGAAGTTCTTTTAAGATGCGTAGACTTAGATGAAGCTACTCCAATAATGTTGGAGATCCACGAGGGACTCTGTGGGTCGCACCAGGCAGGGATAAAGATGTGTTGGATTATTTGTAGACATGGTTTTTACTGGCCATCAATGATGAAAAATTACATTGAGATGGCCAAGGGATGTCAAGAATGCCAACGACATGGCCCGATAACTCGTGCTCCAGCAGCTGAACTTATCCCAGTGATTAAACCATGGCCTTTCAGGACCTGGGCTCTAGACGTGATAAGGGAAATTCATCCTCATTCTAGTCGAGGGGATGCGTTCATCTTGGTAGCAACAGATTACTTCACCAAGTGGGTAGAGGCACAAGTCTACAAGAAAATTGACCATAATGAAGTCATTAGTTTTTTGCGGGCTTGTATCATTTACCGATTTGGCATTCCCCAAAACATTGTCATAGACAATGGGACGGCTTTTAACAACACAAGAGAGATGGAGTTTGCCGAAGAGTTTGGCTTCTCAATCCTGAATTCCACTTCGTATTATCTTCAAGCAAATGGACAGGTTGAAGCCTCTAATAAATTAATTAAAAATAACATCCAAAAGATGGTCGAGCTTAATCCAAATAAATGGCGTGAAATACTGAATGATACATTATGGGCGCTAAGAGTTACTAACCGCGAAAGTACCGGGGAAACTCCATTCGCGCTAGTCTACGGTCACGACGCAGTATTACCCATCGAAATGAGGTATAAATCGCTTCGTGTCAGCCAACCTTGTCTACAGGACGAAGCTATGCATATAGCCTTAGAAGAGTTGAAAAGAAAGAGATTAGAGGTTGTAGACAAGATAGAAGTGCACAAACAGATGATAGCCCGTCATTACAACAAGAAAGTCGTTCATAAACACTTTCAAGTTGGTGACCTGGTTTGAAAGATGGTCTTACCCTTGAAGTCTAAAGACCACATTCTAGGAAAGTGGTCCCCGAATTGGGAAGGACCATATCAGGTAAGCGAAACCTTATCGGCAAATAGCTATAGGTTGTCGACCCTTGAAGGAGTCAGACAACCTCTAAAAATTTACAGTAAATACTTGAAACTCTATACAAAAACCATCTGGGAATCTCACGAAAGAATTCTAAGAAAACGCTTCTTAGTTATATGGGAAGAAATTGCTAAGAATTAAATTTATAAGTACACTACACAGCAGTAGACTAATGAGTTTGTTTAGAGGGTGTCATCCTTTGAAACCTTATGTCTACAGCCGGTAGATGAAAAAAGAATTGAGTTTGTTTTAAGGGTGTCATTCCTTGAGACCTAAAAAAGGAAAAAATGGCATCACCTCCTGGGGACCTGAGAGCTTGAACTCGCCGCGTCTTGTCTGGGCACCATGTGTGCCGCTTCCACAAACAGGAAGGTCAGAACCTTGCCCCGGGTCCGCTACATGGTGACTTCGTTCTTCTAACGAAACCAAGACTTCAAATCGTCTTGGCTCTGCTGGTCAGAAGCATGAGTAGATCGTTCGGCAAGCTGGGAGTCGACCATGTAGACCCGTTCCTTGAGATCTTTCTCAAGAGCCAAGAGTTCTGCAATCCTAGCTTGAGCCTGAGTAAGCTGGAGAGTCAAGTCGTCCCTCTGCCTCCTAAGGAGCCTCACATCAGCCTCTCCTTCCGTTTGATTCTTCAGAAAATCGGCAATCTTGGACTGGGCACTGCAAGATGTCTGGAGGTCTTGTAAGTAAACCGGCCATTCAGTTCAGAATTGCCCCTTGAAGTCCTCAAAAGCTGCTAGCATTTGGATCGTAGCGGCAGGGGAACTCTCAATCTCCTTGATGCAGCTCTGAAGAGCCTTAAACTGATCCTCAGAGAAGGTTTCAAGGAGGAGGATATCCCCAACGCGGTCTACGTTCTCCATCAAGCGATCGTAGTCGCTTAAGTAGCTTGGAGCGCCTTCCCCAAGTGTCTTGCCTGATGGCTGGCAGGGAGGTCGGATGGTCGGCATTGCAGTTTTTTGTCCTGCGACAATAGAAGGGTTAGCGCTTGTCGTGCCTACCACCTCTGGAGTAGCATCCTCTATCGCAGCAGCAATAGCCTCCGGCTCCTCAGTTGCTGAGACCTCGATACTTGGGGAATTGATATTCTACAAATTGAATAAAGGGTAATCGTCAGTATTGAAATTGGACAAGTCTACATAGACCTGGAATACACACCTTAGAAGGAGGCAGGTCAGCTTCGTAAATCCCAGAAGCTTCCTTAGGATCAGGTACCCCGGAGAGATTTGGATCCTGAGGAGAAAGTAAAATGTTTTGCTCGAGCTTTGGAAACAAAACAACATTGGTACAGGAATACATACTATTTCTCGAGAGGATTCTGCCACTAGAGAACTCAAAGGGGGCGGACTCGGCGCCATGATCGTCTTCTTGAAAACGAGTTCCAAGGTTTATTGGGAAGGGATTCATAGTATTTAAAGGTGAAAAGCATCGCATACCTCGGAGAAGGGGTCCCTGAAGATTCCGGGGCCTTAATAAAAATGGGGACAGAGTTGTGAATGGCAAGACGGTGATGCTTGAAAGAAACAGAGATTGGTACATCTTCAGAGTCAGAGGACTCAGGGGAAGGAGCCTTTCGCTTGCTAGCCGCTCCCTGCTCGACCTTCTTGCCCTTAGAAGCAAGAGTCTGTCGGCGGGTCAAACGTCTAGTCGGGAGATGACAGCTCCTTTCTGGTGAAGAGTCCCCTGAGTCTACATCTAAAACTGCAACATTTGTTAGATAGGGGTTATTCAGTTCAAATGGCAAGAAAAACATGTTCAGTCTATACCAACAGGCCTCTGTCCAGTCTTTAGCATCATCTCAGAGGAAAGATAAAGATCTGGCTCCTTGGAAGTATGAAGAAAAGCCATCTTCTTCAGAAGGGTGTCAAATGTGATCGCCCATGTACGCGCGCCTTCCGGCCTAGCACGCGCGCGGCGGTTCGGATGACCCGATGATCCGGGCCCGCTCCCCTAGAGTCTTCCGGTCGGTGTCGCGACTCGAGCGTCGAACGCTGCGGAAAAGATCGGGGTAGTCCCTCCTTCGATTCCTGATTGGGTCTGCCCAGACTATTCGCCGATCGTCTCCATGCATCCTTAAGAGGCGACGGGTGAAAAGGAGCGCATGGCCCGAGGAGGAAGCTTCAGGAGGTTCCAAGAGCGGCTCGCGTCGCCGTCACCCATCCAAAATGACTTCGTAAAAAAAGGTTGTTGTTTTTTTAATTATACGGAGTCGCCACCGACTTAGTTTTTAAAAGCTTGGTTTAAGTCGGAAAACTAGAGTAGATTCGGGGATTCCTAATTACTAACTCTTACATCTAAACATACGAAGAGGTAGCGTTTGCTCCAAAAGTTTGCTTTTGGTTAACGGGCGTTGGACCCGATCCGGGCATGACTCCGGACTCATGTCATTGTTTTACGGGCGCTGGACCCTATTCAGGCGTTGGACCCGAACTCATGTGTATTTGTTTAACAGTCATATGCGACAAAAATCCTAAGGGGGCCTAACAGCATGCACCACAACACTCACAAACAATAATTTAGATAAAAAAGAGCGAGGAAGGGTGGTGACTGTGGGCCTATGCACTTGGGCCCGCAGCCCGTTACATGTGTAAATGAGTAATTTGGGGAGGCCCGCACCTCCCCTTTGTACCTTCGGTTTGTTGGTTGGGGCCGTCTGGAGCGTTTCTACTACGATCCACCGTACATCATCTTGAAGTTGAAAAACGGAAGCGAACGATGTGAGGTGTTTGAGCCCGCCGACCTTCAATATGTCTCGAACGTCACTCGGATTGACGAGATTGTATTTTCACATGCGAAAACATCAAGATAGGAAAATGATTAGTAAATAGCAATATATACATGATAAACGCGACGATCATGGACTTAGAAACATATCAATGACATCAAGCAAGTTCAAGACATGATGGAAAATCATGCGTAATTGAATGATTCTCAACCGCGGCAGCTTTAGTGCCTTTCAAAAAAACATGCATAACTTTCTGCTCAATTCATGAAAATGTGCATATTTATACTTGGAAGAAAGCTCTTCAAGTCAGTAATCCAATAGTGCAAGTTTCAAGTCAATCTAAGGTCTGTAACGAAAGTTATGAACGAAAGAGTGAGATGTCCACATGCAGATCCGAGCTCCGACAGTTTTGCTGCCTCTCATAAAAACGTGTATAACTTTTAGCTTACTTCACGAAAATAGGCTTACTTATACTCAAAACAAAGATCTTGAAGTCAGGCATATAATGGCGCAAGTTTTAGGTCAATACGATCTCTAGAAAGAAAGTTATGAGTAAAAGAGTGGACTGTCGACATGCAGATCCGAGCCAATAAGTCTTCGGATTCTTCGAAAACGCTCCATTCATATGTAAATGCCATGTCATTTTAAAACCACTAAATATTTGTACATGAAACATCATATATAGCTATTGTGACATGTCTAGAGTATATTTGAAGTTCGACGTATGACAAAAATGCAAACGGTGATGTCCAAACGTGCGAAACTCGGTCTTTTGTATCTAGTACAATGTTTTGTTCGAAACCCCTAGGTTAAGAACTCAAATTTAGCTTGGTTGGTGTCCTTAGAACCGTATTTAAGTTAGGAATCAAATGCAAGTAGTTTCGCACGATTCCGATAAGTACGTAAAAAGATATACTGTAAAAACCGAAGATTGCGCAAACTGATCTGAAACATGCTTGAACTTACCGAGCTATTTTGGCTCGATGGGAGGGCTGCAACACATCCCAACATGCTAGGACGTATGAAGGGAAGGGGATGTGAGAGTGTTGGCCTGTTTTGGCGACCACAGGATGTCTCCGAGAGTTGGTTCTCGGCTGTCCAATCCTTGCGGCTGCGCAAACAAGAAAACGTCAAAACAAAAGGGGAGCCCCCGCGAAGCTACGAGGTTACGAAAGGTGGTAGTTGAGTCCTCCTCTTCTTTGGACGAGGGAGGGCAGATCCTAGATGCCGGAGAGAAGGCCTCGAGCATGGAGACGGCGAGGGGAGGATGTCGGAGATTGTCCGGGGTTGCCGTTGTTTCTTCTTGCCACGGCCGTTGACTTGTGAAACCGGAACGTGTCCTCCGCGGTTAGGCTGGTCGGGGGGTCTCCATTCCTCCATGTGCTTACCTTGATCGAGAGGCTCGTCGGGAAAAAGGGGAGGCTCGAAGAACGGTTAGAGGGGGGAGCTTTTTTTTTTGTACGTCTGTCTCTTTTTTTTTTGTGTGTGTGTGTGTGTATCTCTTCTATATAGGAAAGTAACATTTGAAAGTCATAAAGTTTGCAAGTTGAAACGGGGGGAGCGTTTCCATCTATCCCTGCGTCTTCTGTAACGTGTGTATGTGCTCCCGTTTATGAAGTAAATTTTATTTAATGCAATTAAGGGAATCAAATGAAATATTTCTGAATAGGAAAGGATATTTGAGGTATTACAGCCCATTGAACAACAAAAAATTCTGTGGCATAAATTGAAGTAGACCCGAGAGGAAACTCCATGTGATGGAGCTCCATCTTCTTGTATAGAAGATTCATCGAGGTCTGGAAAGAATCCTTTGAAAAAACGCTGGTAACCCGTGTATGGATCGGGATATTGAAGGTGTCGGAGAAGGAGACTGATGAGCTCTGGACAAAACCAACTTGTCTTGCACAGAGCTGGGGGTTGTGGACATCAAAACAAAATCCCCCCTCTGACACACAGACCAGGTCCCTGCTGGTCAAGGTAGCATCCCAATATAGGCCTGGGGTGAGCCGCTGCCGGCGCTTCAAAATAAGATGGCCGGCAGGGAATAGGACCCAATTGCGGCGCTCACCCCGCCCGGTATCCACAATGTGTCTTATATGCCCTGTCAGAGAGGCATATAACCATTTTTCCTTGGCCTGGCAGCAGGACTCCAGCATGTGCGTCCTGTAGTAGCTGATCTGGGTGGCACCAGAAGGCATCTGGTACCCTGTAAGCCCTGGCATCCATAGGCAAGACCACAGATGAACAATCCAAAGGGGGCCACCAGCCGGATACCTTGGAAAGGGGCTTGTGCACGTGCTAGCCTTGTGCAGACCCTGATATACTAATCCCAACAGAAACGGGGCCCTGGCTATCTTGCTGGAGGCCGAGCTCAGGAAATTGGCAATCCCGTAGACAAGCTTTGGCACTCACTTGCCAGTAAAGCAGAAAACATACTTGCTCAGCCAGACGCTGAAGAACTCGACCTCCTCAGCCTTTCCCCAGACAGCAGTAGACTGACCTTCGATCATTTGAAGGTGCTTCCTCGCTGTGCTCAAGATTTGGTGCATCACCGTGGGGTTGTGGTCGTCGTCTACAGGGTGGAGGCGAACAGGGGTACCAGCCACGTAACTAACTACCCGTCAAGAAATTGATGTCCTCCAGAGTAATGGTCATGGGGCCCTCGGGGAAGTAAAATCAGTTCACCGAGTCGTTCCAAAAATGAAGTAGACTGGCACATACCCGAGGGTCGCAGCGCTTTGTGACCAAAGAGAGCTTGAAGAAGGACCAGAGGCTGCAAACCTTCAGCCTGGATTTCAGCTTCCCAAGCCAACTGGAAAACCATTGTTGCACCACTGGCTTTTCAACAGAGGGGAAGCACAAAAGCCCGCTCTTCTTTTCCCAGTTCAGGGGGTTCACGAAGTCCTCCCGACAGATAGGGATTTGGAACTCCGTGATCAAGTACTCATGAGGTATCATACCGGGAAAGAGAGCAGAGTCAAGAACAGGACCAAGGGTTAACCCGTCGTCGCCGGTCTGGACCACACCGGAGGGACCAGCACGCTGAGAGTGCCACTGGAAGGTTGCGAAGGAAGACATGATCAAGATTGGAAGTAGGGTTTTCAGAGAAGTCTATGAGGGTTTCAGGAAGAGAGAAAGCCCGAAGGACGAGTAAAAGGAGGGAAACGAAAGATTTTCTTTAACTCCAAGAAACTGATCGACGTGCTCAGGCGACAGAAGTCCCCTCAGCAAAAAGAGGGGGGCTTATGTTGACATGATAAGTTATCTTGGGCCTATTCTCTGACGGGTTAAAGCCCACGAGAGGAATATAAGGGATGAGAAAAGGTGTGGTGCTCATGTCAAGTCTACAGCCCACGTCTGCGCAGGTCACACGTCTTAAGAGGACGGTTTGTTGACTCAGATCCACGGAAGGTAGTTTAGATTGAGAGGATCTTCGGAGAACGTGACAGACATCCTGGACTCATAAGATCGAATATAAAAGGAATGAGATCTTCCCAAAGAAAGGCACGATCAATCAGCTAAACAGAAGCCTTGCATTGTTTGTCACCCCGTAGTTATTAGGATTCCCCGACCTGGGCGAAACTCGTGAGGTTTCATTGGTCTTCACCTCCACCACCAGAGTGAGCAACCGTAATCCCGGTAGCCAATCTCCGCAAGCATTCCACCGCCAGGACGAACCACTGTAGTCCCGGCAAACAATTCCGCCTTCGTTTCCGCCACCAGGGTGAGTAACCGTAGCCTTGGTAACCACATCCGCTACCACTTTCGGCCACACTCCATCTTCCCAGCCCAGCAAACAATTTTCACCACCCAGGATCGCAAGTCTACAACCCCCCGTCATCAAGTCTACGATGTCCCGTCCAAATTCACAAGTCCACAACGCCCCATCATCAAGTCTACGACGTCACCATCGTCCAATTTTGCAAGCCCGCGGTGTCCAGCAGCAAGTCTACGACGTTACTACCGTCCAGATACACCAGCCTGTAGCGCCCAGCTGCAAGTCTACGACACTACCGCCCAAATTCTCAAGTCTGTGGCGCCCAGCAGCGAGTCTACAACGTCGCACTATCGTCCTTACTTTATTTTTCATGGCTGTAAGCATTTTATTCTCATTGTAAGACTTCATTCATTTAAATCAATCTATTTCTTTTACTTACTGGCGACCACACCTAAAACCCTGTGAGTATTATTGCAAAATATTTCCGACGTGATCTGTTTCTACGCGAACAAGGTCCACTTAGGAAGAGCGGAGGGATCAACTCCGCAGCCCTCCCTAGCACCTCGGCGCTCGAGCCAAGGGGTCGACCGGAAGACGATGGTTGGGAAACTCGGATTCCCGCCATGCACGTACAATTGTATAAATTCAGCACCCAATTTAGATTATTTAAACACGGGAATATAGAAACGTGTTGGAAAAGGTTTTGATGATGAGCCAGACCTCTGTACCACAGAAGGTCGAACATTCTTGGCTTTGATGATGAGCCTGACCTTCTGTACTACAGAAGGTCGAACATTCTATTCTACAGAAGCTTCTATTATTAAGGACTTCTTGTAAGAATTATTTTTGTAATTAAATGATTAGTTTTCAATTATTTAATTACGAAATATGCTTAATTTGATTAAGATATTTATCTGATCAAATTACCACGATTTGGTTTCCAAATAATCATATTGGAGATAATATTTCTTATAGAAGGAAATAAGATCTCTATTTATGGAAAGGTTCTACTAGACGGTCTACAGGCTTCTGTAAGCTTAATTGACCACTATACGACCGTTATTTGCAAACCTATCACTACCACCTGTCTAGATGCGTCCTCCTATGTATCTTTAACAGGATGGAACGAATTATTACCCTAACGGAAATAAATCTTTGATTATTTCCATCTGTAGAAGGTTATCGAGCAGAACCTTCTGCGATACCTTCTGTGCTGCATTATTTAGGGAAACTATCATATTCTTATTTTATTTTGATATGATTATCTTCCTTGCTGAATGTATGCACGTGTATATCATTTTATCTATTTTGTAAACTAACTTTTAATTTCTTGTTTTGCATATTTCGTTTTTATCTTTTCCCATTTATATTTTCTTCTTAGGCTTTGTGTATAAAAAGCCATGCTCTCTCCCATTCACAATACACACTACAACGACAACATTCAATCGATCCCATTCTGTCCAGAGAGAGCGTGAGCTTCATTTCTTTAATTTCTTTATGTTCTATAATTCTTTTGTTCGTTTGAGTTAGTCACACGAGGAGCACTAGCAACGGAAGGCTGCATCGTCGGTGAAGCCTTCTGGGAGAGTGACTCGGGGGCTCGAGGGACTCGGCTGGAAGCTGCGAGACGTTGTTGGAAGCGTGTGTACGTGGGCAACGTGCAGCGGGTCGGAGAGAAGGGCTGAACCTCGGGAGCACAGAAGGTGAGGGACTAACCAGCTTCTGTTGTGTAAGAGCTCTGTGTGCAGGAACCTAGGACGGAGGCTGCCGTCTGCTTGCGTGGGGTTTGCCGCGTGCTTGCGTAGGGTCTGCTGCGTGCTTGCATAGGGTATGCTACGTGCTTGTGTGGGGTACGCCACATAGTCGCTATCTCGAGGAGATCGTGCAGGTCGTGTGGAGCCGCCGGAGGGAAAATCCATCCTTGAACAGAGGTTGCTGTTCGCTTGCGTAGGGTCCGCTACGTGCTCGCGTGGGGTACGCCACGAAGTCGGTTTCCTTAAGAGGATTGCGCATTTGGTTACCTTGTTAGTCACGTTAAATCGTGCAACCCGTTGTAGTACAGAACCCTACGGGTCTGTGCATACATTTTCCTGGTCACTTTTGCTACAGAACCTCACGGTCTGTTCAGTAGAAGGTCGACTACCCTTGGTACAGAATCTTTTAGATATGTGCTTCTCAACTAAGTCATTTTCCTATACAGAACCTTCTGTTATGGATTGACATACTCGGTACAGAACCTTACGGTCTGTGCTATACCTTCTGTGATACAGAATCCTTGGATCTGTTCTATAGAAGGTTGACGTCTCTAGTACAGAATCACTTGATCTGTGCTATAGAAGGTTAACATCTTCGACATAGAACCCTCTGGTCTGTGTTGTGCCTAAGCTTCTTCGACACAGAACCCTTAGGTTTGTGTTGTGCCTCATTCTCTTCGACACAGAACCTTCTGGTCTGTGTTGTGCCTTACCCTCTACGATACAGAACCTTCTGGTCTTTATTGAGCCTAAGTTACTATAGTACAGAACCTTCGGGTTTGTGCTACATAACGAGCCTCTACGACACAGAACCTTCTGGTCTGTGTTCTGCCACTCAAGCCTCTATTGTACAGAACCCTACGGGTTTGCTTTTGGTTGCTATCACTTGTGTAATTTGTACTGAGATACATTTGAGTGGAAACCATCCAAATATCTGGGTGAAGAGTGGACGTAAGCAATTTGCTGAACCACTATAAAAATCCTTGTGTCCATTAAACAAATTTGCGAACACAATCAAACGTTCTGTCTTACAGAAACTTACAGGCTCTGTTTAACAGAAGCTTTTCATTCCGCTGCGGGGTAAAACGAAAAAGGGTTAAAATCCAATTTTGGAGATTAACACTAATTCACCCCCCCTCTTAGTGTAACAATTGGTATCAGAGCGGGTTCAACCGAAGCTTAACAGCTTGTTGTAGATCCTTGAAAAGCTCTTTCCAGCTACACACTCTTCTCCACTGAAGCCCTTAGCTCTGTGACTGTTGCTATTCTGTAGAAGCCTACGCTCTATCAGAATCAACCCGCTACTACACAGAAGCTTTAAGCTCTGTGAAAATCTACTTGGTTCTATTCTGTAGAAGCTTACGCTTTATCAGAATTTAACCTCTGTTCCACAGAAGCACCTTGTTCTGTGAGAAACGATTTGTTGCTCTACTGTGTAGAAGCATACGGTACATTCTACAGAAGCATACGATCTGTAAACATCACGGTTGGCATTTTCTGCAGAAGCCTATCGCTCTGCGAATCCAACAACTACAGCTTGACAGCTGATTTCTACCCAACAGAAGCTTGCTTCTTTGTTGAGGTTCTATTTGTCAACGTTCTGTTCTATAGAAGTTTTATACTCTATACGAATTGAACAAATGGCTGAAAACTATAATGTGCCTAAACCACATGTTGGGAATCCTCCCATTTTCGATGGTAAGAATTTTGCCTATTGGAAAATTCGAATGAGCGCATTCGTTGATGCTATCGACGAAGACTTATGGTCTTATATAGAAGATGGTCCACCTTCTATACCTGAGAACCAACGATTTGATCGAGAAGGTCATCCTACAAGGGAATAAGATCAGACGACTCACTAAAACGGCAAAGTATTTGATGTTCAATGCTATGTCAGAAGGTGAATTCGTCAAAGTTTCAACTTGCACTTCGGGCAAGGAAATCTGGGACAAGCTTGTCACCATGTATATTGGGACAGACCAGATAAGAGAAACTAAGGTGAATTTCTTAATTTACCAATATGAAAATTTTACTATGAAGGCTGATGAATCTGTAGAACAAATGTTCCAGAGACTCAACCTCCTAGTTGATGCCCTAACTCATTTGGGCAAAACCTATCAAAACTCTGAGCTAGTTCGAAAGGTTCTGCGTACTCTACCCAAATCTTGGGAAGCCAAGAAAACGGCTATAGAGGATGCTAAAGACCTCTCTACTCTTCGACTAGATCAGTTGATGAGCTCCTTAATCTCGTATGAGATGGAAAGATCCTCTCAACCTGATATAAAGAGAGCACCTGTTGCTTTCAGAGCATCAGAAGAACCTACAGAAGGTTCGGATGATGAAGCAGAAGCTGATTCGGATGATGAACTTGCAATGATAGCTGAACGTCTTTTGCGGTTCGCCTCCAAAAGCGCTTCAACAAGAGAAGCCAAAATCACATGGACCCGAAGTTGGTCACATGCTTTGAATGCAAAAAGAAAGGACACTACAAAACAGAATGTCCTTTACTTAAAGAAAAGGAGAAACCTTCTCCCAGATACATGTCCAAGAAAGCAATGGCTAATTGGGCAGAACTTGATGATTCTGATGATGAGGAAGCACTCATGTGCCTCACAGCTCACACAGAAACTCAAAATGAATTACATACCTGCTTTCAAACAAAAACTGTTGAAAGTGAATGGTATCTGGATAGTGGATGCTCAGGCACATGACCGGAGACCCATCCAAATTTCCCAACTGACTCTACAGAATGGAGGGTCGGTTAAATTCGGTGACAATAGCAAAGGCTCTGTCATTGGCAAAGGGACCATTGGAAATTCTAACTCCATGGTCATAGATGAGGTTCTGTTGGTTACAGAACTCAAACATAATTTGCTGAGCATTAGCCAGCTTTGTGACAAAGGTTATGAAATAACTTTTGATCAAGATAAGTGTTCCGGAGTCCTAAACAATGAAGTTCGCTTCATTGGGAACCGTAAAGGGAACATCTACACCTTGACTCAGAATAGCTTCTGTACTACAGAAAGTTGCCTTCTGTCAGTCAAAGATGAAAGCCTATTATGGCATAGAAGGTTGGGACACTCCAACTTCAAATTGTTATCCAAGCTTGTGAAAAAGGATTTGGTTAAGGGATTACCCATATCCGTTTTGAGCATGACAGCTTCTGTGAAGCATGTTCTCTTGGAAAACAAACTAAGTCTTCATTCAAATCTAAGAATGAAGTCTCTACTTCTCAACCTCTTGAACTTCTACATATGGATCTATTCGGACCTACTAGAGTTCAAAGTGTCGGCGGTAGGAGGTACTGTCTAGTTGTGGTCGATGACTACTCTAGATATACGTGGGTTAAATTTCTAACTCACAAAAGCAATGCTTTTGAAACTTTCATTAAGCTAGCTAAGAAATTACAGAATGAAACTGGTTCTTCTGTAAAAGCTATAAGAACGGATCATGGTACTGAGTTTGAAAACCATGAATTCGCTACTTTCTGTGACGAACATGGTATCGATCACAATTTTTCCGCACCATATACTCCTCAACAAAATGGAGTAGCAGAACGGAAAAATAGAACTCTAATAGACATGGCTAGAACCATGATATGTGAGAGCTCTGCTCCACAGAACCTATGGGCAGAAGCTGTTAATACAGCCTGCTACATATCAAACAGGGTTCTACTTAGACCCATACTTGAGAAAACTCCCTATCAACTATACAGGGGGAGAAAACGAACATCTCCTATTTCCACTCCTTTGGAAGTCCATGTTTCATCTTGAGACCTTCTAAGGACAATCTAGGAAAGTTCGAAGCTAAGACAGATGAGGGCATCTTTCTTGGATACTCTCTGTCTAGCAAAGCTTACAGAGTTCTAAACAAAAGAACTTCTTCTATAGAGGAGTCTATTAATGTAAAAATTAATTAATGACCTACCTACTATCAATACAAGAGATATTACATCTCTAGAACCTACAGAAGATGCTATAGAATCTCCACCCTCTACGAAAGAGAAGGGTGAACTCTCTGTTCATCCTATAGACCAAGTCATAGGAGACCTTAACAGAGGTATACAGACAAGACGCTCTGTAAATGCCTTCTATGAACACTCGGCCTTTCTATCACAGAAAGAGCCAGAGAATATTGATGAAGCTCTCAACGATCCAGATTGGATACTTGCTATGCAAGAGGAGCTTGAACAATTTGAACGGAGCAAAGTGTGGTCACTTGTTCCTAAACCTGATAACCGTTCCATCATTGGGACTAAATGGGTTTTCAGGAACAAACTAAATGAGTCAGGCATTGTTGTGAGGAACAAGGCTAGGCTCGTTGCAAAAGGGTACTCTCAACAAGAGGGTATCGACTTTGA